>QXEO01000084.1:0-86058 GCA_007115705.1 Dactylis glomerata
AGCCAAGAGCCTGGCCACTTCGTCCCAAATGGCTTTCCTTCTGTCGCCAGCATTCCGCCGGAGCGGCTGCTTCACCGGCTTAGCATCCGGTCTCACATGCAATGCGTGCTCAGCCAGCTCCCTCGGCACACCTTGCAAGTCCGAAGTAGACCATGCAAAGATATCCCGATTCTCACGGAGGAAGCTGATGAGCTCGCTTTCCTATTTGGGATCCAGACTTGCCCCAACGAGGGCATGGCGCTCCGGGAAAGCTTCATCCAGAGGCACCTTTTTGACTTCCTTGCCTACTTGAAAAGAAGCACTGCCGCCGGGATTTGTCATGCCCGGCATAGATTTGCCGGCCACGACCATCTCAGCAATCTCCACTGCTCGCTTGAGCCTCTTCCTCTCCTCTGCAATGATCAGAGTCTCGGCCAGATTAGATCCGGCGGTGGCACATGCCATCGAACGCTTGTAATCACCAATGATGGTGATCACTCCTTTGGGTCCCGGCATCTTCATCTTCAGATACGCCACATGCGTAGAGGCCATGAATTTTGCCAGTGCCGGCCTACCCAGCAAAGCATGGTAGGGGCTCTCCAGATCAACCACCTCGAACATGAGGTTTTCCACCCTGCAGTTATCCCGGCTGCCAAACATGACATCCATCCGGATCTTGCCCATCGGCGCACACGAAAGTCCCGGCACAATGCCGTGGAACGTGGTCTTGCTCGGTTCCAGCATATTTTCCTTGATTCCCAGCTTCTCCATCGTATCCCGATACATGATGTTGATGTTGCTTCCATTATCAATGAGGACCTTGCTGAATCTCACGTTATTAGCCGGCCCGACGAATGTGGGATCCACCACCAGAGCATATCCGCCGGGATTTGGCATGATCCGGGGATGATCTGCCCTGTCCCAACCAACAGCCTGGTCAGACCAGTACATCAGCTTTGGCACAGCCGACATAACGGCATTCACCTCCAGACACCGCCGGTACAAGCTCTGCTTGTCTGTTCTCTCGGTCTCAAAGACCATATAGCTCTGATCATACTCCTTGTACTCATTCCGGCCCGCTCCTGGGCCTCCGGCGTTATATTCCAGATTATAGTTCTGGTCAACTTGATTTACGCCGGCATTTCCGGCGTTGCTCTGATTCCCGGGATTAACCGGCCTAGGTGGGACTGCAATCGTATTGGCACCTGTCAACGGTGATGGAGCTGCCGGGACAGAGGGTCTAGCCGGTCCCCAGGGACCTGCACGACCTGCTAATATGTCGTCCAGCCACGAACAGTTCCTTGTCAAATGGTTTGCCGGCTTACCCGGCTGGAATGTGTGAAACACACAAGGTTTGTCCATGGCCAAACCTACTGTATACTTTGGATATTGCTTCTTCTGGCCGGCACTTCCGCCGGCATTCTTGTTGGTCCAGACATTCTTCTTCTGGAACGGCTGTGCTTGCTGCTGCGGCTGCTGCTGAGGCTGCTGATAGTCCTCATATCTCGGACGCTGGCTACTGCCGGCGCCCCCTTGCTCTTCCTCCACAGCTGCAACTTGTGCTGCCCCATACCGGTGATCCGGCCTTTCATCTCTTCTCTTGTTCCGGTTATCAGTGCGATAATATTGCCCTGATCTCCCGGCATTGCTGGTGTTCCCCTGGGTTTGCCCCTATCCTTGTGAATCGAGACTGGGCTGCATGGGATCTCCCAGAGCATAACTATCAGCGATCTTGATTGTTTCGGCCAGTGTGGCCGACATTTGCCTCTGAAGCTTTTGCCACAGCATGGTGCCATGCCGGCACCCATGAGCGAACCACATGATGGCCTGCTGCTCATTGATTCCTTCGCAGGAATTGCGCAACGTGCACCACCTGGTCAGATAGTCACGGTCAGTCTCATTCACTCCTTGCCGGCAGTTAGCCAGCTGCTGCGGATGGTTGGGCCTCTTGTATGTACTGGTAAAGTTCGACACAAACTGCTCTTCGAAATCAATCCAGCCGTTGATACTCCCGGCCGGCAAATTATTCAGCCATATCCTGGCTGGACCTTCCAACATCTGCGGCACATATCGTACCGCCCATCTGAGGTTTCCTCCGGCGATGTTCACCGCTGTGGAGTAATCCTCCAACCAATCTTCCGGCTTCGTACTGCCATTATATGTCCTCGCGCCACGCGCGAGCTGGAAGAAGTAAGGCACCGGCTCCCCCATAATCCGGGGTCCGAAACACATAGGGCCCGGAGCTCCTTGCCTCTCCACCAACTCTGATTGGTGGATCTTGTCCAGCTTGAAACGTGCATCATTGGCTGCCAAGGACCGAGGTCCAAGCCGGGATGCTATTGGGCCTGCGATCATCTGCTGCTGCTGCTCCGGCTGATGCTGCTCACTATGCCGGCCTTGGTGGTGCTGCTGCTGATATCCCGCCCTGGCAAGGGCGGAATTGCCGTCATCCTCTCGATGTCCCGGATGGCCTGCACCCTGCTGCTGCGCTACACCTCCGGCGCCCTGCTGCTGACGCCGGGCTGCACTGTTACTCCGGCCACCACCGGCCGTGCCTGCTTCATGCCCGGCCGGCACACTCTGGCCGGGCTTCTTGCTGCCGACATACTTGTCAGCTTGGCCGACATTCTTCTGCACCATCGCCTGCTTTCCGGCGACAACTGGATCGTAGACCTGGATCTGCTTGTCCCGGCGGCCAGAGGTCACACTTCCGGCACGCCGGGCGCTGGGATGTGGGGACGAGGCTTGGCCCCTCGACCTCGCGCCGGCACCTCCCGCCGACACAATGTACTGAGACGCCCCGGCACCCGGGTTTGCCTTCTTAAAGGCCTCCTGCTGCTTTGTAGCTTCAGACAAAAGTTGGTTAAGCCGGGCTTGCTGCTCACGCAGTGCTTCGCCGGATAAACAAGATAAATCCTTAGCTACCTCTGCTGCTGCTCTAAGGTTCTTTACTGGTGAACTATAGACTACCTTAGGTATAGAACTAGTTGCAGTATGGCTCTTATCTCTAGCACCTTTTCCTATCTCAGCATTAAGATTTCTGCCTCTAGTTCTAACCTCTTCTATCCGGCTAGGCCGGATTACTACAGGAGTAAAACCATGGGCTGCCTCATACTCACGGAGTTGCCGGTTAAACCGTTCGCGCTCCTGATTCATGGCCAGGGCCTCGTCGACGAGGGCCTGACGAGATCCCTCCAGGACCTCCCTTGTTTGCTCCGGATCAACGCCGGATCGCACCGGCTCGAGAAGCCGGTCGATGATGGGAAGAAGAACCTCGCCCCTAGCCGGCACACCGGAAGTGCCGGCCAGGTTCTCCGCACGCTCCAACGGAGGACGCGCCGACCTCTTGACCTTCGGCGGCTCCGGAGGAGAAGCTCCGGCCGCTGCTGCTTTGCCGGCATCTTCCGCCGGTGGCACGGATGTGCCGGCCATCATCACCTCAGCCGGCTCTACTGAGCGAGCGCTACGCCCAGCGTGAGCCAGCCGATGTGACGGAGGATCCGACGCCACCAGCACCTCCTTCCTACAAACTCTCTCAGTCCCCACGTACACCTCGTGGGAACCGAAAGACATAATCCGGCCATCCCTGCGGAACGGCCGGCCACCGAGACAACCGGCGTTGTCACTGACGAAACTGAGCGAGCCTAGCCTCTGGACGAGGCCAGAGACCACGCGCACTCCCGAAGCTGCTATCACAGACCCCGTCCGAATGAACACTCCGCCCAGCATATCGATCTACCCCACGGTGGGCGCCAAATGTCGTCGTGGTGAAACAACATATGCCATGGGATGGCTTAAATGGGGTTCGAGCTAGATGCTGGTGGATTCGGGAGAGGGGAACGAGCTAAAAAGCACGACAGAAAGAGACACTGATCTACCCAGGTTCGGGGCTCTCGTAAGGAGATAACACCCCTACTCCTGCTCTACTGGTTGTATATTTGGGTTGATGTAGTACACAACAATGGTGCTTCCAAGCTCTCTGCTAGAGAAGGAAGATGAACTGCTAAGTGTAGGAACACAGAGTGACCAACCCTTTACCAGGGCTCCCTATGCCACCTTATATAGTGGTGGCCAGGGTTACAACGGTCATACAAGACCACAAGACACGGGCTACACTCCAAACAGGAGCTGGTGACGATGGCAGAGACCCTTGACTTTGCCCCCGATTGCTCTCGATGGGACGCCATATCCCTGTACCTTGTACCTCTTGAACTGTGGCCTTACCTCTGTGCGGTGAGCTCGTACTTGTGCACAGTGAGGGTAGGTAACCTCCACTGTGCACCCTGCCATCTTACTCTGCTACCATGCTTGGATGTTTTCTTCCTTGATTGTAGGGATGTGACACCTTGGTTGACTTAAGTATCCCAGATATGACCGTTGGCCATACCCAGGACATATATGCCGGACCAACGACCTACGAGGGTCGGGTAATCCGGCCTCCCCTGCTCCTGCACAACACACCAAATGGTTAGGCCGCCATATCTAAGTATATGCCGGCACACATATACCAGTATTCCGGCTATACCGGCATATCCAAGTATTAGCCGGGATACACACATATGCCGGCCCGGCCGATGCTCTTATATTCCGGCCAGGCCCTTTCTTGATAACCCGGCATAAGTCAACCATAGACTTTGTGTCTTTCTAGTCTCTTGACCCTACCGGGGGTTATCCCCCCGACACCCATGCATCACCCCAAGAAATACCCAAGAAGTACAAGCGTCAAAGCTTGGGGATGCCCCCGAGGCACCCCTTCTTCATCGGCAAAAATCAGGTCACCTTTCAAAACACTATATTTTTATTGCTTCATGCACTATGTGTTTTTCTTGAAGCGTCAGTTGTTTTAGTTCTCTTAGTTAGCTTAGTTTGTTTGTTTGCTGCAATAAATGGTTGGACCCCAACAAATTTCTTTTGGAGGAGATGTACTCGTTTTCATTTGCCAAGAACGCTCTAGTTTTCACTCTTATTAAAAATCGAGCGTTCTTCTTTTTCTGCTGCTATTTTTGGTTTTCATTTTCGCCTTGATTTGCGTTCAGACCTTGTCATATCTTTTCATCAAGGTGTATTTTTGCCCCTGATCTTTATTGGTTTTCATCAAAAGAGGTGTTTATAAAAATTTCAAATGGTGTTGGAAAAGAGAAAAAGCTTTCTGCAAAATAGTGGTACAAGAAGGAGCTTGTGTAGACTGCGGCTTAGGCTTTTTCATGTCATGCTTGATGTCTTTTTGATAGTATGCTTAGTGGTTTTGCTGTAGCATGACTTGTCTCAAATAACTGAGATTGCTTAATGAGCCTTTGAAAAAATCGTGCGTTGTTTTTATTGTATGGAAGCATTATTTTGGTTTTCTCCTTGATGCTTTATTTGGGTTGACTTGGCGCATGCTCACACATGTTAGACTCTTACAAAGTCGCCAATAGCCTTCATGATCATTTAGTTTTTTACTTTTGATGCCATCTTATGCTTCTTTTAATGTCGCTTTGTCGCTTTGCATGATTATGGCCATTATTGCTCTCTTAGTTGGTCGCTCCCAGTCTTTTGCTAGCCCTCGCCTTGTACTGAGTATGAGCTCTACTCGTGCATCCAACTCCAAAAAGCCAAAGTTTTCCAAAGTGTCCACCATACATACCTACTAGCAATTTGCTATTCCAAGTAAATTTGACTTGCTTTTATTTTATCTTCAAATTAAACTCTTACCAGTGTTATGCGAAATTCGGTCAGTAAAGCTCTCACGAACCGGAAGGCACACGTTACTTTTTCCTGTTCTTAAAAATTTGACATTGTGGTCTCTTATGTTGAGTTGTTATGCTTGCAAGTTGTAAGTTGGATTCTAGCCCATCCATGCTGTCATGGGGCAAGCTTTCAACATTGCACTTCTTATTTGAGTTGATATCGTGATCTTTTGTCTATGGATGCCCGCGGTGTGAAATGAATTGGGAATCTTGTGGGGATCATGGAGTTTGTATATGTGTTAGGAAAACGCCGGGCCGCCAATCTAAGCCATGCATAATTCATGGTGGAAATTTGCAGCATACCCATGGTGAACATTCGACGACGCATCTCATAATAAAAAGCTAAACAAAAGGCAAATAAAAGAGATGTCGAGGTGTTCATTGTCTGCTTGTCCTGTCATTTTGGTGTGGGCTTGTTCCATGTCATCGGGCACAGAGGTACCCCATTGGCGGTTCTCAATGATACATATATACTTACAATGACAAGAGCCTTGCTTGGGACTCTAAGTAAAGTAGCATGAGGTTTGGGTACTCGTATTCATGGGGCACGAGGTCTTCAACTTATGATTTGTCAAGCATATGCATCATAATTGTTCTCGCATTAACTTTAACCATTCAAGATGCTTATGATGGGGGCAATGAGAGCTCAAAGCCGGTAAGTACCATAATTTTTGAAGGTTATAAAACTTGCAATCACTGCTTCCCTCTGCGAAGGGCCTTTCTTTTACTTTTATGTTGAGTCACCACCTTCTTTCTTTATGCACCATTAAGAGAGCATAGTTGTCATTCTTAGTGTGATATGCATTGTCCCAAAGTTCATTGATTGATTCATGTTGTTGGTTTCACTTGTTCTTAAATTATTTGTATCTAGTCGCCCTCTTAAACTTGAAGGTGTCCTATGCATTTATGTTTTGCTCTCTATGAAGGACAAGCTGAAAACCATTTGTATGTTTTTCCTTATGATTTGAACACACGTTTGACTTTCATTGTTTCATTTTCATGATCTTTTGTTTGTGTTCATTTGCATGTTTACAACATGGTTGCTAAGTTCTTATTGTCAAGATTATATCTTTCATGCCCATGTTTTAAGTTCTTATGATCCCAGCTCACCAATGCTTACTTATATGATCAAGATTGTGTAGGTGCATGTCACCTCAAAAATTATTCTTTTGTTATCACTTACCTAGTCGAGGACGAGCAGGAGTGATATGGGGTGGCCCGATCTTCTCGTGAGCGACACGATGGTGATGATGGCAGCGGATGATTGTCGGGGATAACTTGGTGTCACCGATGAACTCTCCTCGCTTGAACCCTGATGCCAATGCAACAACTCTCAAACCCTGTAGGATATTCACGACTCCACACACTTGCGCACGTAGCCGTCGACTACGAAACGGTAGTTTGCAATCTACTGATTCCCAATGGAACAACAGATCACACTAAACTTGCAGCAGTATAACACCAAATCCAGATGAATTGGTGCGGAGGAATTCAGATGAATGCTTACAGCAGTTCAACAAAGTATTCTTTAGTCTAAACGTGGTCTAACCCTAATTGAGGGGGCGCCCAGGGGTACTTATAGGTGGCCGGGCGTCCTCAGCAAAGACCTGGCCCAAAACATGCCTGGTTTGGGCCCAAACTGACTCGGTTCGACTCAAACGGGTACATACCGACCCATACATGGGTTCGGCCTAATTTTAGCACGCAGGCCATGTGTATAGCGCGCCTTAGACGTGTAGACATCGTGTCGAAGGCAGTCCTAGTGTGCCATCACGTGCTCGTGCTCATCCAGACTTGATCTCCACTTGTCTCTAGATCGCCGTCCTCCCTCTCCTCCCGCTGGCGATATCTTGACAGATGACATACCTAAATACAACATAGTACATCGCTTTTAGGTAGTATATAATTCAGAGATATCAAGACATTCTTTTCAACTAGGAAAGAATTCACCTTATAATAATCATCAATTAAACTCAATATTTCCTTCCAGCTCAAACACTCAAAATCAGCATGATCCATGATTGTATCCTCATCAAGGAGTTAAGCTTGGGGATGCTTGATACGTCTCCAACGTATCTATAATTTTTGATGCTCCATGCTTGTTTTTACAACATTTGCCTATTGTTTCGTTACACTTAGTGGCACTTCTATGCATTTTCCGGAACTAACCTATTAACGAGTTGCCACAGTGCCAGTTTCCTATTTTCTGCTGTTTTTGTGTTTCAGAAGTGATACACAGGAAATATTCTCGGAATTGGACGAAACAAGTTCCCGAAGTCTTATTTTACCCGGAAGCTTCCAGAGATCCGAAGGAGAGTAGGAGGGGGGCCACCAGGGCCCCACACGCAGGGGCGGCGCGGCCAGGCCCCTGGCCGCGCGGCCCCGCGTGAGGGCGCCTGGCTCCTCCCCTGACGACGCCCCTTCGCCTATAAAGACCCCCCGACGGAAAAAACCTAAGTACCCGATCAGATTTCCAGAACACATCGCGATCCGCCGCCACCGTCGACCCGAAAATCGGGAGGGTCCAGAAGCTCTTCCCGGCACCCTGCCGGAGAGGGGAATCGCCACCGGAGGTCTTCTTCATCGCCATGCTTGCCTCCGGAGCAATGAGTGAGTAGTCTACCTTGGACTATGGGTCCATAGCAGTAGCTAGATGGTTGTCTTCTCCACCATGTGCTTCATGTTTAGATCTCATGAGCTGCCCTACATGATTGAGATCACCGTTATGTAATTCTACATGTTTGGTTTGTTGGGATCCGATGAATATTGGTGTTTATGATTAAGTTGCTGTACTGAATTATATCTTTTGTTATCTCTATGTTGTTTATGATCTTGCATGCTCTCCGTTGTTAGTAGCTATCTTGGCCGAGTAGTTGCTAGTGACTCCAAGAGGGGGTATTTATGCTCGATAGTGGGTTCATGCCTCTATTTCACCTGGGGGAGTGACAGAAACCTCTAAGGTGGTAGATGTGTTGTTGCTACTAGGGAGAAAACAACATTCATATGCTCAAGGGCATATGCTTTGTTTATATTACACACTTTGCTTAATGCAATTATCTGTTGTTCGCAACTTAATACTACTGGGGTGTTCGGATTGATATCCCCGGGAGTGGATTATTAGTCATAGATGCAGTTGGATGGCGGTCTATGTATTTTATTGTAATGCCCAGAGTAAATCTCATAGTGATCTTCTTGACATATCACGTTTATCTTTATTCTATCAATTGCCCAACTGTAATTTATTTACCCAGCATGTGTTATTTTATCTATGGAGAGACACCACTAGTGAACTGTGGACCCCGGTCCTATTTACATCATATTGCTATCACCTGTTTACTTTACTCGCATTGTTTACTTTACTCGCATACTATATTGTTTTCCACTCGATACGCTCATAACCTTTGTTTCAAGCAAACCGGTGAGATTGACAACCTCATCGCAAGTTGGGAACAAAGTATTTGTTTGTGTGTGTGCAGGTTCCGCATCACCTTCAGTCGTCATTGTCTCTCCTCTCCTGTTCGATAAACCTTGGTTTCTTAAACTGAGGGAAAACTAGCTGCTATACTCATCATACCTTTCTCTTGGGGTTCCCAATGGGCTGGTTATCCACCACGCATAAGGACAGTCTGCTCCCACGTTAACCACACGCAGCAAGAAGCTGCATGCGCATCAATGCAACATGGGACTGAACAAGAGAGTTCAAACTGGCGTTGGCATTAAACTCCTCGCAACCCTTAGGAGAGAGACCTAGCGGCACAGCTGCACGCAACGACGAGAGGCACACGACCTCAGCCCAACTCTGGCATGCCGAGGAACGACGAGGCTGAGCGGACAGAGAGAAACTCTTCTGGCAAGGAGAACGAACGTCTGAAGAACGAGCCCGGGTGTCCGGAGAGCGAGAACGAGCAGCTTGAAAGAGTGCACGACAGAAACGCTCTCGGTGACCAGGACGACGACAGTGAATGCATCTATAAGGCCCCCGACACAGGAGGACCTGGTGTCCATGCAGCCCACTCCTCACCTTGATGTAGTGCTTTGACGTGGTGGCTAGCAGCCAACTCCTCACCTTGTAGGTACCGAGTTCGAACCTTGCAGCCCATTTGTTTTTTTTTGGCCAAAAACTAGTTTAAAATAGTGCTTTTACGTACACTTGAACTCATGACGAGATTTTTCCGGCCAAAAATTAGTTTAAAATTGTGCTTTTACGTACACTTGAACTCATGACGAGATTTTTCTGGCCAAAAATTAGTTTAAAATTGTGCTTTTAGTAGACTTGAACTCATGACGAGCTAACATTAAGAGTGGTCTATCCAACATGTCATCTGGATAGACTTGACACCTATTGCCTACGTAAACAACATACGTTTTGCATCAAGTGCCTAGGCAAGATTGTTCCACAAGATTTGGTCCATTCACTCTGTCCTAAAACAGGTGACTTAATTTTTTAAAAAATATAAATGTATCTATACACTAAATGTGTCTAGATATAATGTAGTCTTTATAAAATTTACTTCCTTTGATAAAAAATAAGTGTTGATTTTTTTTTAATTAATTTAGTATAAAGTTTATACTAAGTCACCGACACTATTTTCTGAGCGGAGTCATCAACATTTAATTTCGATCAGAAGGAGTAGTTACTTATTTTGAGACAGATGGAGTAGTATAAAAACATATGAGTATATACTTTACAAAGAGACATCTACCCAGAAAATTTTCATATAATTGTTAGAGGTTTCTATGTAAAGTGTAACATCATAGTGTAACATCATATTGATATGAACAACATATTTAAATTTTCAAAAATTCTATTTTTACGTGTGGATAAATACTGATATGTAGTAGGTTGCATTTTTGTTACATAAAAATCCACAAAACTAAGGATAAAATCTCAATTTTTACCTCCACATTTGTCATTTTTGTGTAGATCATTATACTAAGCTTTAAGCTTAGTGGTGACCCTGCGTGGTGAACCACCCTCTGGTGCATCGTGTTTTACCCGTACGATTTTACTTCAGAGCAATCTAGAACGTCTATCTATTTTACTGGAAAAAAGTTTTATTCACCGTGACTTGGGTCTGTCCTCTGACTAAGGTTGGGCCCCAACCACACTAGGCCTGCAGAGCAGCGTGCCCTATCACCCCAAAACCCAGCCCCCACCATAGTCCCGATCCTCCCGTTCTCTCCCTCTTCCTCGGTTCCTCCGAGCGCCCGTGAGCTTTTCTGGCCGTCGTCCCGCGCAGCTCTGGCCGTCGTCCTGCTGTTATGCGCTGCGCTTTTCCCCACGCATAGCCTCCCCCTGCCGCACATGCCTGAGTACTGCTGCCCCTGTCCAGATCCGGGAACCACCTCGCGCCTGCTTGCTACCCCTGGCCCGGAGGTCGCCGATTTTGGGCTAAGGCGGTGTCGATTCTGGTTGTCCCCGATCCCTCCTCTCATGGTCGGGACGGGGGTGTGGAGTACAGTGCACAAGGAGCTCAATCAGTGGTTGGTTTCTCCATGTATTGGGCGCGGCGGCGGCTCATCCATCCTCGATCTGGGGGTCAGCTTCCTCATTATGCCATTGGCCTCCATGGCCTGAATGGTTGCACGTGGGTGATTCGTATCTCCTCCCAGTTGTTTATCAAGCAAATAGGTAATTTGCTTCCTAGAGATCTGATGTCATATTGATTGGCCACTCACCTTCTTAGCCATTTTTGAATGAAATGATAGCAAACGAGAGAATAATGATGCAGAATTCTATAGATATTGTAGATATCTGCCTTCCACGAGAGGTGTTAATTTATTATGGATGTGTACATATTTGGTATGTAGAAATTGTCACTCAATCACATCTTTATATAAGATAATTTTCTGCAACTATCTGAAATTAAATTCAGTTTCACATTTAGCCATTTATTGTGACGTTTGTTACAGTCTAAAATGTACACCGAAGTAAAACAATCAGGACTTTGAAAGTTGCATAAGATTAAAGTATGACCAATAGTGATATACATGTCTTATTTCCTTTTGATAGTGTAAATTAATATCTCTTAAATATATTATGCAACCAATGATCAAGTCTCATAGTTATGGTTACTTTGTTATCTTAGAAGTCCTCATTTCAGTTATTACTTAGAAAATTATACTGTGAGTACCATTCATTTCAAAAGGATGGGTGGATTCGTATAGTACAAATTATGTCTTCTCTCCATGGATTGGTTTTAGTATTGATTTTGCTTTTAACTCTCTCGGATCTTGAAGAATTATATCCACTTCATCACCAAAGTGATTGCATCTTAATGGCTTTCTGCATTTCCACTCTTTTCCTGTCCTAAGGTATGTTAGTACACATCACATGGTATTAAAAAGCTTACCATGATCAGGATTCTGTGCATCTTTCCAAAATCAATATGCGTGAGCCAAAACCAGTAGTTGAAGTATTTATTGCCTTTTGTATTTTACTCTCTTTTCCTGTCCAGGGTTTGTTAGTACATTTAGAAGGCACATCGCATGGTATTGAGAGGCAGAAGCTCACACCTGATAAGACACGATCAGGATTCCTTTTGTATCTTTTCAAACTAATATGCGTGGGCCAAAACCTGTAGGTAAAGTATTTTCTTACCTTAAAGCAGGCTATATGATATACATGTTTTTTTTCTTTTACAGTACTTTGCAAAGCCGGATGGCATCAGGAACAAGAACATATCTATATGGAGTGTGGTAATGTATCTTATGATGTGAGCCCAAGGGAAGTAACAGAACGGATCAATACGTCAGTGTGTGTCACTTCCTACTGAATACCCTGTTGTGCACGGCATATTATAGTACTATTTATCAGTAAATTTTCCTAGATACTCATGTTTTCTTGCATGTACTTTATAATATTTTATTTCTTACTTTACCTCGGTACGCTCAGTTGGAAGAACAGCATCTTGCCTAGCTAGGAAACAAAGATATTTTTTGCTTCTGACATTTTCTTATATTTGACATACTTAAACCATAAAAAGTGCAACAACTATTCTTATGCGTATCAAATTAACTAACTATTCATTTAATTAAGTGTCAATTCTCCTTTTCCATAGAGAGGTTGTAGGTTCTATAAATAGTACAAACAATTTATGATGATCTCTTCTACAATCAGCTTACTTTTCTACAACTGATCGACTGACAATTGACAAAGTGAGCTGTTGTATTCATGTTTCTCTGAACTTGAAGCTGGAGCAATAGTATAATCTTAAGTGACATGCTCAGCAGACCTGTCAGTTGACACCTTAGCTGATGGCAAATGTGTGCAAGCAAGTGAAAATATGACGCTCCTATATTTGCATTTGAGATGTGTGCAATTAATTTGTATAATCAATATGGTCTGATCTGCAACTTATGTTAGTAGCGATATTGTCCTTAGTTGCTTACACTGTCCAGATATTTCAGGTGATGCTACCTTTGTTCCTTATCAGGGTACTATCCAACTGAGATGTTTACCAGGCTGTCTCTCTACATGGAGTTAAAACATCTGGTTGAACTTTTCACTCCAAAGCTTTGAAGGTACAACGCTGCTATGCATCGGACGATTCCCGATACTTGTCCGACGTTCCGATCCAGCTGTTCTGTTGAAGGTATTCATGTCAGTAAAATATCTTACTGCCTTCAATATCAAAGGGGAAACCAAGATGGTGTATAGTTATCATTTTTATTGAACTGTGTTTTCTATTAAATATTTAAGTAAAAGGGGATTGTTCTCTGCATCGCGGCACCGTTAATTACACGTGTTTGCTAAATCTAAAAATCTATGCCAATGACCATCCTTTGTGAGTTTTAATGAAATATGAACAATTCGTCAATCCAATTTCATTTGGACAGACTATGACTTCAGGACTGCTACATGCCTACCGACATATGCTGAAATTGTATATCCTATGGTAAGAGAACTTGGATGGAGAAGAATCAACACCAACAGGTCAGTGACAGAGCAAAGGAGGTGAAGGACCAAAGGTTTTACGTGAAGGCCAAAAGCCTTTGTTCTCACCAACATAACCATATAGAAATATAACTGAGTTTTAAATTATTTAAATTTTCACCCATAGCTCATTTGATCCATCTTCTAATGGTGTCATAGTAGCTAAACGCCTAATGAAAAGGGAAAGGAAGTCACCCAACCCTAGAGCTAAAGGTTACATGAAAACAAAACCGTAGAAAAGGCAAGCACATAAACGCAGCCACGTGCCAAAGAGAGATGCAGGGGACGAACCTCGCCTCTTCGTCTATGACCATGCACCAGCACGACACAGAGAACACATGATAAAATAACGAGCGACAGACAGTCTATAACCATGCACTAGCAGGATATAGAAAATAACGAGCAGCAGGCGGGCGCGGCGAAGCGCGCCGGCCCGTCTAGTATGAAAATATATCTTGACGAAACTTATGGCGTACATACTACATATGGAGATTTGCGCAATTTCCATTTTCAAAATAATTGAGATTTAAACATTTGAATTTTGAATTTTTAAAAGGCTCCAATAAACTTGTTCCAATACTATTTTCACACTTTGGGTAACAAAAGATATGTACGGTATGTATCCCAAAACAATGAAAGAAATTTCATGGCACGAGAAAAAACTAATATGATTTGCATGTTGAAATCCTATCCAACGTACAGCTGTGTCTAAATATCTGCGTACAATATTGAGCCACGAGATTACTTATTGTGAAGGGTTCGGACTGTACCGCGACAGAGGATGGCGGTAGGCTATTCAATCTAACCGCCTGTAGATGGCGGTAGGCTATTCAACCTAACCGCCTGTATGTTTAGCGGTAGCCAAAAAGGTCAGATCGTGCTAAAAAATCAAAAAAAGGTTTAGTTTTGCTTAAACTTTTGTTCAAAGGTCACAATTGTTGAACCGGCCGAGCTATACAACCCTATATACGTTCTGGGTACAGAGGAAGTAATCAAATGACCCGCATCATGAATGCCGAGCGTTCAAAACGTTGTGTCCATGGCCCGCATCGTGAATGCCGAATCCTGGTACAGGAACGAACAGAATCGCCGGTGAGGTCGGCCAGACGCGTGGACGAGTCGAGAGCGCGACCCGCGAAGACGAAGTCCATGGAGAAGGCCGGGAACGGCAGGCGGCGGTCGTCCCCTGCGACGGCGACGGCGCCGGACACGCCGAGCTCCCGCAGCGCTAGCGCCTCTGGGGGCCCACCGAAGCACACGACACGGGAGGACGTGTCGAGGAGGCCGTCTGCGAGGTGCCGCCCAAGGACCTCGGCATGGAAGTCCATCGCCCTGCGCCACTCGCGGCTGCGCCACGCCTCCGACGACACCACCTGTACGTAGGTCCTCCTGCCGACCACGGCGGTGGCGGGCACGGCCGGGTAGAGCGCCGACCCGCCGCCCACGGCAACGAAGGCCCCGTAAGCAGGCGAACGCGAGCGCGGCGATGCCAAGGAGGAGGGAGCGCGTGAGGGGCCCCTGCCCCGGCCACTTCCGCGCCGCCGGAGGCTCCATGCCGATCCAGCGATGCCAACAGCTACGTCGTTCGCGGCGAATCTGATGCCCGGACACTAGTAGAAAATAGCGATTTATTTTTTAAATATTGTAGTTTTTCTCAGCATTTTCAGAAGTAGTATTTGTTTGCAGCAATTTATAAAAATAGGACACCATCGCAGCCGGCGGATGCGATAGGCTCTTATCGCATAGGGCGGACCCGATAACTTTGCAGGTGATGGGCCCTCCCCCTGTCCGGCCTACACTCGCAACTGGCCCACGCGATGGAAAGATATCGCGTCCGGCGGATAGGATTAGTCGCTGCCGTGTCAGCCGTTGCTACGTACGTGCACCCCGCTGGCGACCGCGAGAACTGTTTTAGGCAACGTGCACCCGATGACTCGCTATTTCGTAATTTTCCAGAGTTTTTAGTCGCGGCAAATATATCGGGTGTTTTTGTTTGAGTAATCTCTCTCAGTTATTTTTAGAAGGCACATTTATATTAATATAAAAATTACGTGATACATCGGTATTCCATACCGCTAATAAAAATAAATTGCGTGATACATCGGTATTACATACCGCTAACTAGAGAAATAAATAACGTGATACATCGGTATTACACACCGCAAACTAGAATTAAGATACAAATATAGTACGGATAACTAAGGCTTGGCGACTCTCTTGCCCTTTGTTGAAGAAGCTTTTTTGGCCCAGTCGCTAGGCATGAAGTCGTCGTCGTCAAACTTTGACGGTGCAGGTCATTTGCCCTTGGGCTTGGACGAGGTAGCTTCTTTGCTCGTCGATGACGCCCCTTTCTTGCCCCAATCGCTAGGCATGAAGATATCTTCCTCTTTGTGGTTATCGTTGATCCAGAGCGCGGTATGTTGAATCCACCAGCTCATGTCTTCTCCTCTCTCCTTTATATCTGTCCAATGCCCGTTGATCTTGATAAGTTCTGCCTGGACCTCCTTCCAGGTGCGAGATCGGCCTGTCGACTTCCTCCGATTGTAATCATATGTGACCTCAATGAGAAGGCTGGGGCTATTGACAAGCTCGTCAAATGGAACTTGCTCACCATTCCTTCTAAATCTATAGGCTACCTTAAAAACCTCTACAGACATAAGTGTTTTCCAACTACGATTGGGAGGCGCCATGTTTGGCAAGATACAATGAGCTAGAACTTAAGTTTAGGTGGTCTTATATAGGACTTGAAGAATAGAAATGGCGGGAAAGAAGTCACGGAATGCAGAAGGCGGGAAAGAAGAAGCGGGAAAGGAGTTGGCGAGAAAGAACTAGCGGGAAAGAATTTGGTGGAAAGAAAGAGCGGGAAAGAAGTTTGCTGGAAAAATCGAGCGGGAAAGCGGTTTGCGGGAAAGAACGAGCGGGATAAAATTAGCTAAAAAAACAAGCGGGAATGGAGTTGGCGGGAAACAATGAGCGGGAAAGAATTAGCGGAAAAGAACGAGCGGGAAAGAATTAGCGGGAACAAATAGTCGGAAATAAATCGTGACAAATATATGTGTCTCATACATCATCGGGTAGTAGTACAATGAGTCTCATACATCATAGGCTTGTAGTACAATGAGAACCGCAAACATGCTTACAAATATATATCTAATGCGAATATGAATACAAATTATTAGGATAGAAAGATACAAAGATCACATAGATCAGCGACGGCGTGGAGCACGTGGTAGTCCTCGTGGCGGAGGCGTCGTCCATCCATACCTGTTAGGGGCCGCTCGATAGTACTGAGTACTCTCGACCTCCTGGTTGCCGGTCTGTGACCTCCAAAGTCATCTTCCTTTCGGTCTCTATCACCTCATGAGGAGGATTCAACTCCAAGTCCTTATGGGTAGACTCTACCAGTCGTGCCAAAGGTAGAAGTCCATCCCACTTCAACCTACAAAGCAACTTAAACATATTAGTAATAGATAATCAAAATGCAAGAATTATTAGTAATATCAATACAAATGACTTGTACCTTTCTACCCAAGCAGGGTGTATCATCCAGTACTCATTGGGAGTGCGACACTATAGAGGCTCGATATGATGAGTATTATCTTGAAATCCATAATATTTCAGCAATCTACCCCGATGATCATATTCAACGCGTGGATCAAGCATCCATGGATACTCCATACCTGCATATATGAACAAGAAATATTAGTACAAGTGTAAACAAAGTTACAAATAAAAACGTAGTTCCTGATATATATTACAAAAAAAAACGTAGTTCATGATTGAGATTACAAATAAAAACATAGTTCCTGACATTTTACAAATAAAAACGTAGTTGCTGACATATTACAAATATAAACATAATTTCTCACAGATTACAAATAAAAACGTAGTTCCTGACATTTTACAAATAAAAACGTAGTTGCTGACATATTACAAATATAAACGTAGTTCCTCACAGATTACAAATAAAAACGTAGTTCCTCACATATTACAAATAAAAACGTAGTTCCTCACATATTACAAATAAAAACGTAGTTCCTCACATATTACAAATAAAAACGTAGTTCCTCACATATTACAAATAAAAACATAGTCTCCTCACAAATTACAAATAAAAACGTAGTTCCTCACAAATTGTCTAGGTTCTTCCTCTTCCGCGACCTCTTCTTCCTCGGTTCGAAAGTCTTCGAGTAGCTCGGTTTGGGTAGAAAGTGGGACATTTATCATCCTTATGTCCTCATGCATTACATAGGAAGCATTGTCGAGTTGATCCACCGGCTTCAGATTCATCCATGTCATTGCGGATGTGCCTACACTGTCTTCTACCCCTGTTTGTGCACTTTAGACTAGGATCCGGGATGTACTTCCTTTTCGCTGGATCTACCGTGTTGAAATTACCGATAGCACGATATCCATGCATCTCGCCAGTCCAAGTATAAACCACAGCCATGCTCCCGTAGTAGGGGGACACGAAGGACATTGGGTCCATTTGAAGCATCCCGCACGCAGCCAAAATATGTGAGCAAGGTAAGTGAAGTAACTTTGGTTTGTTGCATGTGCACTCACAAGATGGAAACTCCTCGGTTCCAATTTTCACTTCATGCATCCTCATAATGTTGCCAGTGCCAAACTTGTCCGTTTGTAAACGGACCTCAAACCTTAGTTCCTTATTTCCGGTGGCAACAACCATGTGTCCTCTACCCTTTTCTATCTTCTTCTCCATGTATTTTCTTATCTTCTCACAGTATGGTGTGTTAGGATTTCTCAAATTATTTATTTGAGCCTTCCCGCGTCTCTCTTTGAAATATTTCAGTGTGCAATAGAAAATTCTCTCCACAATTGCTGTTAGTGGGAGTGCCCTATTTCCTCTAAGTACAAAGTTGTATGACTCAGCTAGGTTAGTGGTCAGACAGCCGAACCTAGCTCCATGAGCATCGTGAAGCAAAGACCACCTCTCCACAGGCCCATGCTCTATCCACTGTGCAAAGTTCTTTATGCGAGACCCAGGATGTCTCCTAAGAGGGGGGATCAAATCCTGGCAGATCGCAAAGTCCAATTGGTTCTTCCTCTGGGGGTAATGTTGTTCCTTGTTGAGTTGCTACACTACTAGAGAAATCGTTTTTAACGACGGTATATGTGGTCGTTAAAAATCCAAATGTGGTCGCTAAAAGTTTTTAACGACCACAATTGAGTGGTCGTTAGTTGTCGTTATAGGCTCCGTCGTTAAAAGTAATAACGACCATGTAGTTTTGGCCGTCGTTATTTTTCTAACGACAGAATGATGTGTAGTCGTTAATTGTGAAGAAACAACGACCACAATTTCTTATTAACGACCACTTTTGTCATCGTTAAAATATTTTTTTGAACACTGCAGGAGCATAATTTTATATTATGAATAAATGTTCTTTTTGTGAAGGTAACAATCTTCATTGACCGATACTGATAACTACAACTACCAATTTAATGATAAGAATAATTTAGCAACACTAGGAATTAAAGAATCGGTGGATCGTAGGCACTTTTTATTGATCAAATACACAGACTGAACATGAGCCTTGGATACAATTTCAAAACTAAAAAATATCATGAGTAAAAATGAACAAAACTGTACACATAACCATTGCAGGCTACCGATCTAAAGGATGTTCAAAAAAACTATAAACTATGCTTCTTCTTAGGATCATCATTGTTTGTGTTTGAGTGCCATCCTCTTCAGTCATCACTGTTCTACTATATATGTTGGACCAGGAGTCCTACAAAAGCATGAATTATTTCTAAGTCAGGTAGATATAAATCTAATTGAGACAATATAAGAGATCATATAACAGACAAGAAAAAGTAGTGCGGCAAGCTCTTACAAGTTGCAACCTCCTGTCGTCTTCCTCAATAGTTTCTGTCAACACAAGTTAACTACATGAACATACAAAGGGTCTGGTGATAAATCGATCAATCCATCAGAGTATATCTGATAAGAAGTGATGTTCACAATTTGAACAGAACGACACAAAGAGAGATATTGGTAGTTATATTGTGGCATTACCTCGAAGAGGTGGACAGTGCTAGCAATGGAACGTCATCCTCTCGCTCTGCTTTCTATACTTTGGTGTGGCCACGGCCTAGGATGCAACGAATGCTGCTGGATCAAATGATTTGACACAGTTGAGGTCTATGGAAAAAAGGCAATATGAAGTGCAAAATTAGAACAAATAATTATTATTTAATGAGGAATGAGAAGGAACTCACCTATAAATATACATGCCAACCTGGTTTTACCTTATGTACGTCGTGCTGAAATCCTGGCAAAGATCTAATCAGTTCGCTGGCCCTCAACATGAAAAGGACAATGACAGAAAACAAAGACACGCATTGGAATTAATGTCATACTGAATACTTATCAATCTAGAAAAATGCAATGTGAAATACAAACCCCGAAATCACCAAGTGTTCGATCTTTGTACTGAATGAATAGTATATGTACACATCAAGGTTGTGGTACTTACATATTCTTTTGTAATCAATGGACAAAATCACAGGTATTGAGGCACGGGATCGGATAAAAATAAATATATTGGATCGATTTGTCCGTCATTCTTCAAAACTCATAAGACACCAGTAAAAAGTTAAAACCAGTGCAAGCACAAAAAGATAAACTGGGCAAATCTCATCTGAATACGGAAGTATGGATCGGTTGTGCACTTGTGCTTCTGCTCACCTGCAAGTATCTAAGATGCTGCGCCGGCTCTTCCTCAAAAGAAAATAAAAAATGCCCCGCCCCTAAGATCTAGAAGATTGGATCCACGCCCCATAGAAGATCGAGACCAGATTGATTGAATTGATAACAACCGAGGTCGGGAGCCTCGATTATCAAAGTCAGAGAACACGCCGCCATCTGCTGCCGGCCTGTGTCGCTTAATCGCTTGAAGAAACGATCCTGAAGAAGAAGATGAGAGATGGGGTTGCGCCGCCAAAGTGTGCTGCTGGACGTAAGTACTAGGGTATATAAGTCTTGTATACCTAACAGGTATCGCTAATTACTCGCTAAAAGGAGTAATCTTCAATTAATCAACAATGACCATCAGCAAGGAGAATTTAACGACCAGCCGATCGTTTGTCGTTAAAAGATCGCGCGGGGACGTGGGACTGGCCTATCATACTAACAACGACCAAATATTTTGATTGGCTCGTCGTTAGAGGTCTAATTTCTAGTAGTGCTACTAGAGCTGCATGAGCGGCTACTGCGGCTGTGCGGGCTGCTTTTCTATGTTTAACATGCTCTCCAGTTAGTTCATGCAGCTTCTTTGTGAGAAATGCATACTTCCATTGCTGGTTTTGCTTGCATAACTTTTTGAACAGGTTCATAAGATTCTTACTCCTAAACTGTGAGAAAAAATTGGCACCTAGATGTCTCATGCACCACCGGCTCTG
This sequence comes from Dactylis glomerata, assembly GCA_007115705.1. Taxonomy (NCBI): domain Eukaryota; kingdom Viridiplantae; phylum Streptophyta; class Magnoliopsida; order Poales; family Poaceae; genus Dactylis; species Dactylis glomerata. Next base: position 21,070 of record QXEO01000084.1, read on the forward strand.
CAAGTCAAGCCATGGTGTTTCTTCATCGGGACCGGCCTCTTTCAGCGTCTTCACCGCCCTCAGTATACCAGTATGCCTATCATAAATTATGCAAACATTCGGTCTCTCCTTCACAATTGCTATCTTTATTTGTCTGAAGAACCACAACCAGCTCTCGGTGTTCTCGCTCTCCACAAAAGCAAATGCAAGTGGGACGATTTGGTTGTTTCCATCCTGTCCAATGGCCGTCAAAATCTGACCCTTGTACTTGCCTGTCAAAAATGTTCCATCCACACATAACACCGGTCGACAGTATCTAAATGCTTCGATGCATATGTTAAACGAGAAAAACACTCGTTCCAAAACCTTCACAGTGGAGTCCTCCGCAAACCATGAGTCTTGGATGTCAACATAGGTGCCCGGATTTCTTTTCTGCGATGTGTGCAACATATGGACAACCGAGTCATACGAGTCAAAGAATGACCCAAATCGCGTCTCCAACGCCTTCTGCTTAGCCCTCCAGGCCTTACCGTAAGATATGATGTACTTGTATCTCTGCTTCACTGTCTTCTGGATAGCTGATGTGGGCAGGATAACCACCCAGTTGGGAACCCCAAGAGGAAGGTAGGATGAGCACAGTAGCAAGTCTTTCCCTCAATAAGAAACCGAGGTTTATCGAACCAGTAGGAAAAAGCCAAATTTCAGAAGGTGATGCTTGCTAGCTTTGTGACACTCCAGCAAGGGCGCCGTTTACGATACTTGTTGGTGCGTCTTCAACTAGCATCAACGTGGAACCTGCACACAACACAACCAAGAACTTTGCTCCCAACTTAGGATGAGGTTGTCAATCTAACCGGTTTGTTGTAAACAAAGGATTGAGCGTATCGAGTGGAAAACAATAGTAGTATGCGAGAAAGTAAACAGTGCGAGTAAAAGTAAACAGTAATAGCAATGTAAAGGAAATTGGACCGAGGTCCACAGTTCACTAGTGGTGTCTCTCCATAAGATAAATAACAACATGCTGGGTAATTAAATTACAGTTGGGTAATTTATAGAATAAAGATAACTTGCATATATCACGAGGATCACTATGAGATTTACTCTGGGCATTACAACAAAATACATAGACCGCCATCCAACTGCATCTATAACTAATAATCCACTCGCGAGGATATCGTCCGAACACCCCTCGAGTATTAAGTTGCAAACAACAGATAACTGCATTAAGCAAAGTGTGTAATGTGAACAAAACGAATGTCCTTGGACACAAGAATGTTGTTTTCTCCCTAGTGGCAACAGCACATCTACAACCTTAGAGGTTTCTGTCACTCCCCCAGATTAAATAGAGGCATGAACCCAACTATCGAGCATAAATACCCCCTCTTGGAGTCACTAGTATCTACTTGGCCAAGATAGCTACTAACAACGGAGAGCATGCAAGATCATAAACAACATAGAGATAACATAAGATAATATTCAACACATCAACTTAACATAACACCAATATTCATCGGATCCCAACAAACACAACATGTAGAATTACATAAAGGTAGTCTCGATCCTGTAGGGCAGCTCATGAGATCTAAACATGAAGCACATGGTGGAGAAGACAACCATCTAGCTACTGCTATGGACCCATAGTCCAAGGTAGACTACTCACTCATCGCACCGGAGGCAAGCATGGCAATGAAGAAGACCTCCGGTGGCGATTCCCCTCTCTGGCAGGGTGCCGGGAAGAGCTTCTGGACCCTCCCGATCTTGGGTCGACGACGGCGGTGGATCGCGATGTGTTTCTGGAAAATTGATCGGGGCTTTAGGTATTTCCCGTCGGGGGGTCTTTATAGGCAAAGGGGCAGTGTCAGAGGTGGACCAGGGCGCCCTCACCACAGGTGGCTGCGGCCATGGGCTGGGCCGCGCCCCCTAGTGGTGAGGCTGGCCCCTGGCCCTTCTCCATCTCCTCTTCGGACTTTGGAAGCTTCGTTAAATATTGGGAGGTTCGGCTTTTGTTTCATCCAATTTCGAGAATATTTCATGTGTAACTTTTCTGAAACACAAAAACAGCAGAAAACAGGGAACTGACACTGTGGCATCTTGTTAATAGGTTAGTTCCGGAAAATGCATAAAAACACCACGAAGTGTAACAAAACACTAAGAAAATGGTTTAAGAACAAGCATGGAGCATCAAAAATTATAGATACGTTTGAGACATATCAAGCATCCCCAAGCTTAACTCCTGCTCGTCCTCGAGTAGGTAAGTGACAACAAAGAATAATTTTTGAGGTGACATGCACCAACACAATCTTGATCATCTATATAAGCATTAAGTGCTGGGATCAAAAGAACTTAAAACATGGGCATGAAAGACATAATATTGATAGAAGAAACTTAGCAACCATGTTATAACATGAAAAAGAACACAAACGAAAGATCATGAAAAATGAAACAATGAAAGTCAAACGTGTATTCAAATCATATGGAAAAACATAGCAAATGGTTTTCAGCTTGTCCTTCATGGAATAGCAAAACATAAGTGCATAGGACACCTTCAATTTTAAGAGGGCGACTAGATACAAATAATTTAAGAACAAGTGAAACCAAAATAATGAATCAATCAATGATAACTATGTTCTCTTAGACGGTGCATAAAGGTAGAAGGTGGAGACTGATTGCTGGTTGATGGCGCCAGAAAAGAACTGGTGCCTAGTTGAATGACCAGCCCATTGGGAACCCCAAGAGGAAGGTGTGATGAATATAGCAGCAAGATTTTCCCTCAGTTAAGAAACCAAGGTTTATTGTTCAGGAGAGGAGCAGACAAACGACTGAAGGTGATGCTTGCTAGCTTGCGACAGCTCAGGACAATTTATAGGCCGCCTCGTCCAAGCTTTGCTTTGCTAGCTGCAACACGGAACCTGCACACAACACAACCAAATACTTTGTTCCCAACTTACGATGATGTTGTCAATCTCACCGGTTTGCTTGAAACAAAGGAATGAGCGTATCAAGTGGAAAGTGATAATAGTATGCGAGTAAAGTAAACAGTGCGAGTAAAGTAAACAGGTGATAGCAATATAATGGAAATAGGACCGAGGTCCACAGTTCACTAGCGGTGTCTCTCCATAAGATAAAATAACACATCCTGGGTAAACAAATTACAGTTGGGCAATTGATAGAATAAAGACAACGTGCATATGATGAGAGGATCACTATGAGATTTACTCTGGGCATTACAACAAAATACATAGACCGCCATCCAACTGCATCTATGACTAATAATCCACTCACGGGGATATCGTCCGAACACCCCATGAGTATTAAGTTGCGAACAATAGATAACTGCATTAAGCAAATTGTGTAATGTAAACAAAGCATATACCCTCGAGCATATGAATGTTGTTTTCCCCCTAGTAGCAACAGCACATCTACAACCTTAGAGGTTTCTGTCACTCCCCCAGATTAAATAGAGGCATGAACCCACTATCTAGCATAAATACCCCCTCTTAGAGTCACTAGCAACTACTCGGCCAAGATAGCTACTAACAACGGAGAGCATGCAAGATCATAAACAACATAGAGATAACAAAAGATAAATTTTAGTACTTCAACTCAAGCATAACACCAATATTCATCGGATCCCAACAAACCAAACATGTAGAATTACATAACGGTGATCTCAATCATGTAGGGCAGCTCATGAGATCTAAACATGAAGCACATGGTGGAGAAGACAACCATCTAGCTACTGCTATGGACCCATAGTCCAAGGTAGACTACTCACGCATCGCGCCGGAGGCAAGCATGGCGATGAAGAAGACCTCCGGTGGCGATTCCCCTCTCCGGCAGGGTGCCGGGAAGAGCTTCTGGACCCTCCCGATCTTCGGGTCGACGACGGCGGCGGATCGCGATGTGTTCTGGAAAACTGATCAGGTACTTAGGTTTTTCCCATCAGGGGGTCTTTATAGGCGAAGGGGCATCGTCAGAAGTGGACCGAGGCGGCCTCACACATAGGGGGCGCGGCCAGGGGCCAGGCCACGCCGCCCTGGTGTGTGGGCCCCTCGTGGCCCCACTCCAACTCCTCTTTGGTTCTCTGGAAGCTCCGGTAAAATTCTGGGCGACTGGCTTTGGTTTCGTCCAATTCCGAGAATATTTCCTGTGTAGCTTTTCTGAAACACAAAAACAGCAGAAAACAGGGAACTGACACTGTGGCGACTTGTTAATAGGTTAGTTCCGGAAAATGCATAAAAGTGCCACGAAGTGTAACGAAACATTAGGCAAATGGTGTAAAAACAAGCATGGAGCATCAAAAATTATGGATACGTTGGAGACGTATCAGCATCCCCAAGCTTAACTCCTGCTCGTCCTCGAGTAGGTAAGTGATAACAAAAGAAATAATTTTTGAGGTGACATGCACCTACACAATCTTGATCATATATGTAAGCATTGTGAGCTGGGATCAAAAGAACTTAAAACATGGGCATTAAAGATATAATCTTGATAGAAGAAACTTAGCAACCATGTTATAACATGAAAATGAACACAAACAAAAGATCATGAACAATGAAACAATGAAAGTCAAACATGTGTTCAAATCATAAGGAAAAACATACAAATGGTTTTCAGCTTGTCCTTCATAGAGAGCAAAACATAAATGCATAGGACACCTTCAAGTTTAAGAGGGCGACTAGATACAAATAATTTAAGAACAAGTGAAACCATGATCATGAATCAATCAATGAAAACTTTGGGACAATGCACATTATACTAAGAATGACAACTATGCTCTCTTAATGGTGCATAAAGATAGAAGGTGGTGACTCAACATAAAAGTAAAAGAAAGGCCCTTTGCGAAGGGAAGCAGTGATTGCAAGTTTTATAACCTTCAAAAATTATGGTACTTACCGGCTTTGAGCTCTCATTGCCCCCATCATAAGTATCTTAAATGGTTAAAGTTAATGCGAGAACACTTATGCTGCATATGCTTGACAAATCATAAGTTGAAAACCTCGTGTCCCGTGAATACGAGTACCCAAACCTCATGCTACTTTACTTAGAGTCCCAAGCAAGCACTTGTCATTATAAGTATACACGTATCATCGAGAACCGCCAACGGGGTACCTCCGTGCCCGATGACATGGAACAAGCCCACATCAAAATGACAGGACAAGCAGATAATGAACACCTCGACATCTCTTTTATTTACTATTTGTATAGCTTTTTATTTTGAGATGCGTCGTCGAATGTCCACTATGGACATGCTGCAAATTTCCACCATGAATTATGCATGGCTTAGATTGGCGGCCCAGGCGTTTGTCTAACACATATACAAACTCCATGATCTCACAAGATTCCCAATTCATTTCACACCGCGAGTATCCCTAAACAAAAGATCACGATATCAACTCAAATAAGAAGTGCAATGTTGAAAGCTTGCCCCATGACAGCATGGCTGGGCTAGTTCCCAACTTACAACTTGTAAGCATAACAACTCAACATAAGAGACCACAATGTCAAATTTTTAAGAACGAGAAAAAGTAAAGTGTGCCTTTCGGTTCGTGAGAGCTTTACTGACCAATTTTCGCATAACACTGGTAAGAGTTTAATTTGAAGAGTAGATAAAAGCAAGTCAAATTTACTTGGAATAACAAATTGCTAATAGGTATGTATGGTGGACACTTTGGAAAACTTGGTTTTTAGGAGTTGGATGCACGAGTAGAGCTCATACTCAGTACAAGGCGAGGGCTAGCAAAAGACTGGGAGCGACCAACTAAGAGAGCAATAACGGCCATAATCATGCAAAGCGACAAAGCGACATTAAAAGAAGCATACGATGGCATCAAATGTAAAAAACTAAATGATCATAGTGGCTATTGACAACTTTGTAAGAGTCTAACATGTGTGAGCATGTGCCAAGTCAACCCAAATAAAGCATCAAGGAGAAAACCAAAATAATGCTTCCAAATAATAAAAACAACGCATGATTCTTTCAAAGGCTCATTAAGCAATCTCAGTTATTTGAGACAAGTCATGCTACAGCAAAACCACTAAGCATACTATCAAAAAGACATCAAGCACGACATGCAAAAGCCTAAGCCGCAGTCTACACAAGCTCCTTCTTGTACCACTTTTTTGCATCAAGCTTTTTCTCTTTTCCAACACCATTTGAACTTTTTATAAACACCTCTTTTGATGAAAACCAATAAATATCATAGGCAAAAATACACCTTGATGAAAAGATATAACAAGATCTGAATACAAATCAAGGCGAAAATCGAAAGCTAAACGCAGTTCTAGAAGAAGAGAACACTCGTTGAAACGAATAGAGTGAAAAACAGAGTGTCCTTGGCAAATGAAAAGCAAGGCAACTTCTCCAAAAGAAATTTGTTGGGGTCCAACCATTTATTGCAGCAAATAAAACAAAACTAAACTGAAAACTAAAAACAACTGACGCTCCAAGAAAAATGCATAATGCATGAAGCAATAAAAATATAGTGTCTTGAAAGGTGACCTGATTTTTGCCGATGAAGAAGGGGTGCCTTGGGGGTATCCCCAAGCTTTGACGCTTGTACTTCTTGGATATTTCTTGGGGTGATGCATGGGCATCCCCAAGCTTGAGCTTTTGTCCATTCTTCAACTCATCTCATCACTCTCCGATCCCTACACTTGAAAACTTCCTTCATACAAAACTAAACACAAATCTATTAGCAACATTAGTGTAAGCATAACATTGAATAAACCCTCTTTGCTTCAGGTTTCAACCTAAAACCACCACATATTAAGCATATACTATTATAGCAACTTCCCAAAAAGCTCCGTGATCAAAAGAACTCAAAAAGAAAGCGATAAAGCGGCAAACACAAATATTGGCAGAAATCTATCTAAACAGAACAGCTGACAAAGGTCGAATTTTTAGAGGGTTTTCTATTGCTCAAACCAAAAAGTGTTCAACTAATGAAAGTTTGGATATAACCTGGGGCATATGCACAAGAAATCGCAGGTCCAAAAGATATACAGAGAATTTTCACGAATTTTTACGGTGCAGCACCAAAAACAGTTTCAGGACAGCAACATCCCCAAATCTTACCTCAGTCAAATTAGAGGCTTCTCTTGGCACAAAAACGAAATAAAAAGGATAAGGAGAGGTTATTACAGTAGTAATAAATTCCAAGACTCAAAATAAAAGAAAAAGAACTGAATGTAAAAACATTGGGTTATCTCCCAAGAGTGCTTTTCTTTAACGTCTTTGAGCTAGGCGCAGAAAATTGCGAATCAAGTAACATCAAGTGATGAAGTGCTAGGATCAGCGGGTGCCTTACGTCTTCCTTTCTTACCTTTGCTCTTGACTCTAGGAAAGACGTGGCTATTGCAAGGTGGAGAGATGAATCTTATATTGCCTTTTCCCACATCAATGACGGCGCCCAGGAGCTTCAGTAGGGATCTTCTAAGTGTGATTTGTCCTTTTCCTACACATTCAATAACAAGATAATCAGTAGATATTAGTTTTCCTATGACTTTTGTAAAAACTCCTTCAGCTATTCCAATGGGAAATATAGTGGCATTGTTAGTAAGAGAAATTCCTTCTCCCCCCTCAGAAAGCTTCCAAAGACTCAAAGATTCATAAACATCCTTTGGCATAAGACAAAATTCAGACATAATATCACATCGAGCATGAAAAGTTTTACCATCAATAGTGATTTTTACTGTAGGATACCAACTCGAAGGTTCAGAATTTGTTGGCACATAATCAAAATGCTGGCGCAAAGTATTGTAGCAAGTATTCAAACTAGCAGTGCGAGTCTCAAGAGTATCAAGTCTATTAAATATGCACATAAGAGAGGAATCAAAATAGGTTGGCATGCTATAAATTGTAATCAACTTTTTTATAATATTGAATGCTTGATCTCCATCACAATGAAGGAAATATCCTTCTGCAGTAGCACCCAAAGCATATCTATAACGAAGAGCAAGTCCAAAGTAAAAGCAACTAAGAAGCAAACTCAAGGTCATTTTAGGTTCAGTTTTTCCATGCCAATCATAAATTCTAGACCAAGCTTCTTTAAAACTTTCCTCATCCTTTTGTTTAAAAGTGAAAATCATATCCTCGGGCGACATAGTAGTAGCAACTGAACTAGACATAATAAACAACTACAAAGGATTCTAATTTTTTTGGGTTTTTGATAAAATGATGCAAGTAAAAATAAGTAAAGCAAAACAAATAAACAAAGTAAAGGATGTGCGTGCGAAAAACTCCCCTCGCAGAAGTCTTCTACTTCCTCCCCGGCAACGGCGCCAGAAAAGAGCTTGATTGCTGGTTGATGGCGCCAGAAAAGAGCTGGTGCCTAGTTGAATGACCAGCCCGTTGGGAACCCCAAGAGGAAGGTGTGATGAATATAGCAGCAAGATTTTCCCTCAGTTAAGAAACCAAGGTTTATCATTCAGGAGAGGAGCAGACAAACGACTGAAGGTGATGCTTGCTAGCTTGCGACAACTCAGGACAATTTATAGGGCGCCTCGTCCAAGCTTTGCTTTGCTAGCTGCAACGCGGAACCTGCATACAACACAACCAAATACTTTGTTCCCAACTTACGATGAGGTTGTCAGTCTCACCGGTTTGCTTGAAACAAAGGAATGAGCGTATCGAGTGGAAAGTGATAATAGTATGCGAGTAAAGTAAACAATGCGAGTAAAGTAAACAGGTGATAGCAATATAATGGAAATACGACCGGGGTCCACAGTTCACTAGCGGTGTCTCTCCATAAGATAAAATAACACATGCTGGGTAAACAAATTACAGTTGGGAAATTGATAGAATAAAGACAACGTGCATATGATGAGAGGATCAATATGAGATTTACTTTGGGCATTATAACAAAATACATAGACCGCCATCCAACTGCATCTATGACTAATAATCCACTCACGGGGATATCGTCCGAACACCCCATGAGTATTAAGTTACGAACAACAGATAACTGTATTAAGCAAAGTGTGTAATGTAAACAAAGCATATACCCTTGAGCATATGAATGTTGTTTTCCCCCTAGTAGCAACAGCACATCTACAACCTTAGAGGTTTGTGTCACTCCCCCAGATTAAATAGAGGCATGAACCCACTATCGAGCATAAATACCCCCTCTTGGAGTCACTAGCAACTACTCGGCCAAGATAGCTACTAACAACGGAGAGCATGCAAGATCATAAACAACATAGAGAAAACAAAAGATAAATTTCAGTACTTCAACTCAAGCATAACACCAATATTCATCGGATCCCAACAAACCAAACATGTAGAATTACATAACGGTGATCTCAATCATGTAGGGCAGCTCATGAGATCTAAACATGAAGCACATGGTGGAGAAGACAACCATCTAGCTACTGCTATGGACCCATAGTCCAAGGTAGACTACTCACTCATTGCGCCGGAGGCAAGCATGGCGATGAAGAAGACCTCCGGTGGCGATTCCCCTCTCCGGTAGGGTGCCGGGAAGAGCTTCTGGACCCTCCCGATCTTTGGGTTGATAGCGGCGGCGGATCGCGATGTGTTCTGGAAAACTGATCGGGTACTTAGGTTTTTCCCGTCAGGGGGTCTTTATAGGCGAAGGGGCATCGTCAGAAGTGGACCGATGCGGCCTCACACATAGGGGGCGCGGCCAAGGGCCAGGCCGCGCCGCCCTGGTGTGTGGGCCCCTCGTGGCCCCACTCCAACTCCTCTTTGGTTCTTTGGAAGCTCCGGTAAAATTCTGGGCGACTAGCTTTGGTTTCGTCCAATTCTAAGAATATTTCCTGTGTAGCTTTTCTGAAACACAAAAACAACAGAAAACAGGGAACTGGCACTGTGGTGACTTGTTAATAGGTTAGTTCCGGAAAATGCATAAAAGTGCCACGAAGTGTAACGAAACATTAGGCAAATGGTGTAAAAACAAGCATGGAGCATCAAAAATTATGGATACGTTGGAGACGTATCAGAGACTCAACATAAAAGTAAAAGAAAGGCCCTTCGCAGAGGGAAGCACTGATTGCAAGTTTTATAAACCTTCAAAAATTATGGTACTTACTAGCTTTGAGCTCTCATTGCCCCCATCATAGGCATCTTGAATGGTTAGAGTTAATGCGAGTACAATTATGAAGCATATGCTTGACAAATCATAAGTTGAAAACCTCGTGTCTCGTGAAGTACGAATACCCAAACCTCATGCTACTCGACTTAGAGTCCCAAGCAAGCTCTTGTCATTGTAAATATATGTGTATCATCGAGAACCGCCAATGGGGTACCTCCTGCCCGATGACATGGAACAAGCCCACATCAAAATGACAGGACAAACAGACAATGAACACCTCGGCATCTCTTTTATTTACCATTTGTATAGCTTTTTATTTTGAGATGCATCGTCGAATGTTCACTATGGGCATGCTGTAAATTTCCACCATGAATTATGCATGGCTTAGATTAGCAGCCCAGGCGTTTCTCTAACACATATAAAAACTCTATGATCCCGCAAGATTCCCAACTTGTTTCACATCGCGAGTATCCATAAACAAAAGATCATGATATCAACTCAAATAAGAAGTGCAATGTTGAAAGCATACCCCATGACGACATGGTTTGGCTAATTTCCAACTTACAACTTGCAAGCATAACAACTCAACATAAGAGAGCCACAATGTCAAAATTTTAAGAACGAGAAAAGTAAAGTGTGCCATCAGGTTCGTGAGAGCTTTACTGACCAATTTTCGCATAACACCAAAAAGAGTTTAATTTGAAGGATAGATAAAAGCAAGTCAAATGTACTTTGGAATAGAAAATTGCTAATAGGTATGTATGGTGGACACATTGGAACAACTTGGTTTTTAGGAGTTGGATGCACGAGTAGAGCTCATACTCAGTACAAAATGAGGGCTAGCAAAAGACTGGGAGCGACCAACTAAGAGAGCAATAACAACCATAATCATGCAAAGCGACAAAGCAACATTAAGAGAAGCATAAGATGGCATCAAAAGTCAAAAACTAAATGATCATAGAGGCGTATGGCGACTTTGTATGAGTCAAACATGTGTAAGCATGCGCCAAGTCAACCCAAATAAAGCATCAAGGAGAAAACCATATTAATGCTTCCAAATAATAAAAACAACGCATGATTTTTTCAAAGGCTCATTAAGCAATCTCAGTCATTTGAGACAAGTCATGCTACAGAAAAACTACTAAGCATACTATCAAAACGACATCAAGCACGGCATGCAAAAGCCTAAGCCGCAGTCTACACAAGCTCCTTTTTGTACCACTTTTTTGCATGAACCTTTTTCTCTTTTCCAACACCATTTGAACCTTTTTGAAACAACTCTTTTGATGAAAACCAACATGGACCAGAGGTCAAAATACACCTTGAAGCAAACATATAACAAGATCTGAACAAAAATCAAGGCGAAAAATGAACACTAAACGCAGTAGCAGAAAAAGAGAACACTCATTGAACGATAAGAGTGAAAAACAGAGTGTTCTTGGCAAATGAAAAGCAAGGCAACTTCTCCAAAAGAAATTTATTGGGGTCCAACCATTTATACAAAACTTAAAACTAAAGTAAAGACGCTCCAAGAAAAATGCATAGTGCATGAAGCAATAAAAATATAGTGTGTTGAAAGGTGACCTGATTTTTGCCAATGAAGAAGGGGTGCCTCGGGGACATCCCCAAGCTTTGACACTTGTACCTCTTAGATATTTCTTGGGGTGCGTGGGCATCCCCAAGATTGAGCTTTTGTACATTCTTCAACTCATCTCATCATTCTCCAATCCCTACACTTGAAAACTTGCTCCATACAAAACTCAACACAATTCTATTAGCAACATTAGTGTAAGCATAATAATGAATCAACCCTTTTTTGGTTCAGATTTCAACTTAAAACCACCACATATAAAGCATATACTACTGTAGCAACTTCCCCAAAAGTTTCGTGATCAAACGAACTCAAAAAGAAAACGATTGAGAGGCAAACACAAATAGTGGCAGAAATCTGTCAAAATAGAACAGCTGAGAAAGGTCGATTTTTTCGAGGGTTTTCTGTTACTCAAATCAAAAAGTGTACAACTAATAAAAGTTTGGATATAACCTGGGGCATACGCACAAGAAATCTCAGGTCAAAAAGATATTCTGAGAATTTTCACGAATTTTTACGGTGCAGCACCGAAATCTGTTTCAGGACAGCAACTTCCCCAAATCTTACCTCACTCAAATTAGAGCTTTCTCTTGGCACAATGATACGTCTCCAACATATCCATAATTTTTTATGCTCTATGCTTGTTTTTACACCATTTGCCTAATTTTTCGTTACACTTCGTGGCACTTTTATGCATTTTCCGGAACTAACCTATTAACAAGTAGCCACAGTGCCAGTTCCCTGTTTTCTGCTATTTTTGTTTCAGAAAAGCTACACAGGAAATATTCTCGGAATTGGACAAAACAAGTTCTTGAAGTCATATTTTTCCCGGAAGCTTCTAGAGATCCGAAGAGGAGACGGAGAGGGGCCATAGGCCACCCTCACACTAGGGCAGCGCGGCCTGGCCCCTGGCCGCACCCCCTATGTGTGAGGACACCTGGGTCCACTTCTGACGATGCCCCTTCGCCTATAAAGACCCCCCGACGGGAAAAACCTAAGTACCCGATCAATTTTTCAGAAACACATCGCGATCCGCCGCCGTCGTCGACCCGAGATCGGGAGGGTCCAGAAGCTCTTCCCGGCACCCTGCCGGAGAGGGGAATCGCCACCAGAGGTCTTCTTCATCGCCATGCTTGCCTCCGGAGCGATGAGTGCGTAGTCTACCTTGGACTATGGGTCCATAGCAGTAGCTAGATGGTTGTCTCCTCCACCATGTGCTTCATGTTTAGATCTCATGAGCTGCCCTACATGATTGAGATCACCGTTATGTAATTCTATATGTTTGGTTTGTTGGGATCCGATGAATATTGGTGTTATGATTGAGTTGCTATACTGAAATATATCTTATGTTATCTCTATGTTGTTTATGATCTTGCATGCTCTTCGTTGTTAGTAGCTATCTTGGCCGAGTAGTTGCTAGTGACTCCAAGAGGGGGTATTTATGCTCGATAGTGGGTTCATGCCTCTATTTAACCTGGAGGAGTGACAGAAACCTCTAAGGTTGTAGATGTGTTGTTGCTACTAGGGAGAAAACAACATTCATATGCTCAAGAGCATATGCTTTGTTTACATTACACACTTTGCTTAATGCAATTATCTATTGTTCGCAACTTAATACTCATGGGGTGTTCGGATGATATCCCCATGAGTGGATTATTAGTCATAGATGCAGTTGGATGGCGGTCTATGTATTTTGTTGTAAGGCCCAGAGTAAATCGCATAGTGATCTTCTTGACATATCACGTTTATCTTTATTCTATCAATTGTCCAACTGTAATTTGTTTACCCAGCATGTGTTATTTTTATCTTATGGAGAGACACCGCTAGTGAACTATGGACCCCGTTCCTATTTCCATCATATTGCTATCACCTGTTTACTTTACTCGCACTATTTACTTTACTCCCATACTTTCACTATTTTCCACTCTATACGCTCATACCCTTTGTTTCAAGCAAACCGGTGAGATTGACAACCTCATCGTAAGTTGGGAAGAAAGTATTTGGTTGTGTGTGTGCAGGTTCCACGTTGCTACTGGCTGAAGATGAGTCAACAAGTGTCGTAAACGGCGCCCTTGTTGGAGTGTTATTAAGCCAGTCTGCATCACCTTCAGTCGTTTGTCTCTCCTCTCCAAGATCGACATACCTTGGTTTCTTAACTGAGGGAAAATCTTGCTGCTATATTCATCACACCTTCCTCTTGGGGTTCCCAACGGGCTGGTCATCAACCGGCCACCATCAGACGCAACAAGCTTTTTCTGGCGCCATTGCCGGGGAGGAAGTAGAAGACTTCTGCGAGGGGAGTTTTTCGCACACACATCCTTTACTTTGTTTTTTTTTTGCTTTACTTTATTTATTTTTACTTGCATCATTTTATCAAAAACCCAAAAAAATTAGAATCCTTGGTAGTTGTTTTTACTTATCTGCTTTTAGTTTTGCTGAAATGGCTAATCCTGAAAACACCAAGCTGTGTGACTTTACTAGCACAAATAATAGTGATTTTATCTGCACTCCTATTGCGCCACCTGCTCCTGCTGCAAACTTTTATGAGATTAAGCCTGCGTTATTGAACCTTGTTATAAAAGAGCAATTTTCTGGTGCTAGTACTGAAGATGCTGCAGCTCATCTCAACAATTTTGTTGAGCTATGTGAGATGCAGAAATATAAGGATGTAGAAAGTGATATTATTAAGCTCAAGTTGTTTCCATTTTCTTTGAGAGGAAAAGCTAAAGATTGGTTGCTGTCTTTGACTAAGAATAGTATTGATTCATGGACTAAGTGTAAGGATGCTTTCATTGGTAGATATTATCCTCCTGCTAAGATTATATCTTTGCGTAGCAATATTATGAAGTTTAGTCAGTTTGATAATGAACATGTTGCTCAAGCGTGGGAAAGAATGAAATCTATGATAAAGAATTGCCCCACTCATGGACTGACTACTTGGATGATTGTCCAAAAAATTTATGCAGGACTGAATTTTTCTTCAAGGAACCTATTGGATTCAGCTGCTGGAGGCACGTTTATGTCCCTTACTTTGGGCGCCGCAACAAAGCTTCTTGACAACATGATGGTAAATTATTCTGAATGGCACACCGAGAGAGCTCCACAAGGTAAGAAGATAAATTCTGTCGAGGAAACCTCTTCCTTGAGTGATAAGATTGATACCATTATGGCTATGCTTGCTAATGATAGGACTCATGTTGATCCTAATAATGTTCCTTTAGCCTCTTTGGTTGCTCAAGAAGAGCATGTTGATGTGAATTTCATTAGAAACAATAATTTTAACAACAATGCTTATAGGAACAATTTTGCTAGTAACAATTATAGGCCGTATCCTTCTACCAATGGTAATGGTTATGGTAATTCTTATGGTATTTCCTTCAACAACACTAGGGTCGCGCCCTCTGAACTTTAAGTCATGCTCAAAGACTTCATGGTAAAACAAACTGCTTTTAACAAGTCTGTTGAGGAAAAGTTAGGCAAAATTGATATTCTTGCTTCTAAAGATGATAGCCTTGCTCATGATGTTGAACTTCTGAAATTAAAAGTGTTGCCTAATGATGTGAAAGAGAACAATATTTTTGCTACTGCTAATGCTATCCAAGTTGGAATTGATGAAAATATTAGATTGTTAGCAGAATTGCATGCTAGATGGGAAAGAGAGGATGAGATTGCTAGAAATATGAAAGTTTGCACTATTACTACCTCTAAGGATGTTGTTCCAAATGCTAGCAATCCTCTTACTTTGATTGGTGTAGAGATAAACTCCCACTCCTTGTGTTAAAAAGCCTAAAACTGCCAAAACTTTTTCTCAAAAGAGTGCTGAAATTTTTCGGAGTGTAGGAGATGATAGCTCTATTTCCTTTAATGATTTTGATGTTGATGGCTGCAATATATCTGAAGTAATTTTGTTCTTGCAAAATCTTGCTTTGACTCCCAATGCTAGTTCTTTAAATGTTGCTTTTACTAAGCATATTACCAATGCTCTCATAAAAATTAGGGATGAAAAGTTGAAGCAAAAAGCCTCTGTTCCCAAGAAGTTAGAAGATGGTTGGGAACCCATCATTGATATGCATGTTAATGGTTTTGATTGCCATGCTTTATGTGATCTAGGTGCTAGTATTTCTATCATGCCTAGAAAGATTTATGACATGCTTGATTTACCACCGCTTGAAAAATGTTATTATGATGTTCCTATTGCTGATGTTGCTAAGAAGAAACCTTTGGGAAGGATTAATGATGTTCTTATTGTGGTTAACAATAACCTTGTTCCTGTTGATTTTATCGTTATGGACGTTGAATGCCATGCTTCATAACCTATTATTTTGGGAAGACCCTTTCTTCGAACTGTAGGTGCCATCATTGATATGAGGGAAGGCACCATCAAATATCAATTTCCACTCAAGAAAGGTATGGAACACTTCCATAGGAAAAGGAATAAATTAATTTTTGACTCTATTCTTAGAGCAAATTATGAGCTTGATGCTTCATCTCTTGATGTTACTTGATTCGCAATTTTCTGCGCCTAGCTCAAAGGCGTTAAAGAAAAGCACTCTTGGGAGATAACCCAATGTTTTATTTTCAGCACTTTTTCTTTTATTTGAGTCTTGGAAGTCATTACTACTGTAATGACCTCTCCTTATCTTGTTTATTTCATTGTTGTGCCAAGAGAAGCCTCTAATTTGAGTGAGGGAAGATTTGGGGATGTTGCTGTCCTGAAACTGTTTTTGGTGCTGCACCGTAAAAATTCGTATAAATTCTCTGTATATCTTTTGGACCTGCGATTTCTTGCGCATATGACCCAGGTTATATCCAAACTTTCATTAGTTGAACACTTTTTGATTTGAGCAACAGAAAACCCTCTAAAAATTCGACCTTTGTCAGCTGTTCTGTTTTGACAGATTTCTGCCAATATTTGTGTTTGCCGCTTTATCGCTTTCTTTGCGAGTTCTTTTGATCACGGAACTTTTGGGGAAGTTGCTACAGTAGTATATGCTGTATATGTGGTGGTTTTAGGTTGAAACCTGAAGCAAAAAAGAGGTTGATTATATGTTATGCTACACTAATGTTGCTAATAGATTTGTGTTTAGTTTTGTATGAAGGAAGTTTTCAAGTGTAGGGATTGGAGAATGATGAGATGAGTTGAAGAATGGACAAAAGCTCAAGCTTGGGGATGCCCATGCATCACCCCAAGAAATATCCAAGAAGTACAAGCGTCAAAGCTAGGGGATGCCCCCGAGGCACCCCTTCTTCATCGGCAAAAATTAGGTCACCTTTCAAGACACTATATTTTTATTGCTTCATGCACTATGTGTTTTTCTTGGAGCGTCAGTTGTTTTAGTTTTCGTTATTAGTTTAGTTTGTTTGCTGCAATAAATGGTTGGACCCCAACAAATTTCTTTTGGAGAAGTTGCCTTGCTTTTCATTTGCCAAGAACGCTCTAGTTTTCACTCTTATCAAAAACCGAGTGTTCTTATTTTTCTGCTACTGCTTTTGGTTTTCATTTTTGCCTTGATTTGTGTTCAGATCTTCTTATATTTATTTATCAAGGTGTATTTTTTCCTCTGATATTTATTGGTTTTCATCAATAGAGTTGAGTTAAAAAAGTTTGAATGGTGTTGGAAAAGAGAAAAAGATTTATGCAAAAAAGTGGAACAAAAAGGAGCTTGTTTAGACTGCGGCTTAGACTTTTGCATGTCATGCTTGATGTCTTTTTGATAGTATGCTTAGTGATTTTTGCTGTAGCATGACTTGTCTCAAATGACTGAGATTGCTTAATGAGCCTTTGAAAAAAATCATGCGTTGTTTTAATTATTTGGAAGCATTATTTTGGTTTTCTCCTTGATGCTTTATTTGGGTTGACTTGGCGCATGCTCACACATGTTAGACTCATACAAAGTCGCCAATAGCCTCTATGATCATTTAGTTTTTGACTTTTGATGCCATCTTATGCTTCTTTTAATGTCGCTTTGTCGCTTTGCATGATTATGGCCATTATTGCTCTCTTAGTTGGTCACTCCCAGTCTTTTGCTAGCCCTCGCCTTGTACTGAGTATGAGCTCTACTCGGGCATTCAACTCCTAAAAACCAAGTTTTCCAAAGTGTCCACCATACATACCTACTAGCAATTTGCTATTCCAAGTAAATTTGACTTGCTTTTATTTTCTCTTCAAATTAAACTCTTACCAGTGTTATGCGAAAATTGGTCAGTAAAGCTCTCACGAACCGGAAGGCACACTTTACTTTTTCTTCTCCTTAAAATTTTGACATTGTGGTCTCTTATGTTGAGTTGTTATGCTTGCAATTTGTAAGTTGGAGACTAGCCCAGCCATGCCGTCATGGGCAAGCTTTCAACATTGCACTTCTTATTTGAGTTGATATCGTGATCTTTTGCTTATGGATGCCCGCGGTGTGAAATGAATTGGGAATCTTGCGGGGATCATGGAGTTTGTATATGTGTTAGGGAAACGCCTGGGCCGCCAATCTAAGACATGCCTAATTCATGGTGGAAATTTGCAGCATACCCATAGTGGACATTCGATGACGCATCTCAAAATAAAAAGCTAAACAAATGGTTAATAAAAGAGATGTCGAGGTGTTCATTGTCTGCTTGTCCTGTCATTTTGATGTGGGCTTGTTCCATGTCATCGGGCACAGAGGTACCCCGTTGGCGGTTCTCCATGATACGCATATACTTACAATGACAAGAGCCTTGCTTGGGACTCTAAGTAAAGTAGCATGAGGTTGATGGGTTCGTAGCATAGAAAACAAAAATTTTCCTACGCAAGAACACATAAACTAGCCAAGATACTCTACGAGGTGGTAGCAACAGAGACTAACCCTCGATGACCGTAAGCAGGGATTACATTCCCGCACAAATGTTGACGATGGAGAGTCGATGTAGAAGCACGTAGTCGACATAGTTGTTCACTTTGACGTAGTCAACGTAGTGGTTCACTTGACGATCACAAGATCGTGTACACGGTGCCACAAGTGGCAGCGCCCCCGTGCTCGGTCACACGTACAGCTCGACGTCGACTCCTCCATGCCCTCGGTCCAGCGGGGCAGCGGAAGAAGGGATCCGCCGGACACTCCACCACACACTTCTCCAAGTGTATGAACTACGAACTACAATTCTGGCAGAGCTTCGCTAAGCAGAGACGGAAATTGGGCAGCAACTATGCGAGGGAGGGGAGGATCAAGAAGTGTGAGACATGGAGGAGAGGGAGGGGTTTTATAGGGGAGGAGGGGGCAGCCCCCAAGGGGGTGCGCCGGCCCCAAGGAGGGGTTCCTCCTCCTCATCATGGTGGTAACCCCCTCTTCATTCCCTTCATGGTGGTATGATACGTCTCCAACGTATCTATAATTTTTGATGCTCCATGCTTGTTTTTACACCATTTGCCCAATGTTTCGTTACACTTCGTGGCACTTTTATGCATTTTTCCGGAACTAACCTATTAACAAGTTGCCACAGTGCCAGTTCCCTGTTTTCTGCTGTTTTTGTGTTTCAGAAGTGATACACATGAAATATTCTCGGAATTGGATGAAACAAGTTCCTGAAGTCTTATTTTCTCCGGGAGCTTCCAGTCATCCGAAGGAGAGTAGGAGGGGAGCCACAGGGGCCCCACACGCTAGGCCGGCGCGGCCAGGGCCTGGGCCGCGCCAGCCAGGCGTGAGGCCACCTGGCTCCACCTCTGACATCGCCCCTTCGCCTATAAAGACCCCCGATGGGAAAAACCTAAGTACCCGATCACTTTTCTTGAACACATCGTGATCCGCTGCCGCCGTCGACCCGAAGATCGGGAGGGTCTAGAAGCTCTTCCTGGCACCCTACCGGAGAGGGGAATCGCCACTGGAGGTCTTCTTCATCGCCATGCTTGCCTCCGGAGCGATGAGTGAGTAGTCTACCTTGGACTATGGGTCCATAGCAGTAGCTAGATGGTTGTCTTCTCCACCATGTGCTTCATGTTTAGATCTCATGAGCTGCCCTACATGATTGAGATCACCGTTATGTAATTCTACATGTTTGGTTTGTTGGGATCCGATGAATATTGGTGTTTATGATTGAGTTGCTGTACTGAATATTATCTTTTGTTATCTCTATGCTGTTTATGATCTTGCATGCTCTCCGTTGTTAGTAGCTATCTTGGCCGAGTAGTTGCTAGTGACTCCAAGAGGGGGTATTTATGCTCGATAGTGGGTTCATGCCTCTATTTAACCTGGGGGAGTGACAGAAACCTCTAAGGTTGTAGATGTGCTATTGCTACTAGGGAGAAAACAACATTCATATGCTCAAGGACATATGCTTTGCTTACATTACACACTTTGCTTAATGCAATTATCCGTTGTTCGCAACTTAATACTCATGGGGTGTTCGGACGATATCCCCGTGAGTGGATTATTAGTCATAGATGCAGTTGGATGGCGGTCTATGTATTTTGTTGTAATGCCTAGAGTAAATCTCGTAGTGATCTTCTTGACATATCACGTTTATCTTTATTCTATCAATTGCCCAACTGTAATTTGTTTACCCAGCATGTGTTATTTATCTTATGGAGAGACACCACTAGTGAACTGTGAACCCCGGTCCTATTTCCATCATATTGCTATCACCTGTTTACTTTACTCGCACTGTTTACTTTATTCGCATACTCTATTATTTTCCACTCGGTACGCTCATAACCTTTGTTTCAAGCAAACCGGTGAGATTGACAACCTCATCGCAAGTTGGGAACGAAGTAGTTGGTTGTGTTGTGTGCAGGTTCCGCGTTGCAGCTAGCAAGCAAAGCTTGGACGAGGCGCCATATATAAATTGTCCGAAGCTGTCGCAAACTAGCAAGCATCACCTTCAGTCATTTGTCTCTCCTCTCCAAGAACGATTAAACCTTGGTTTCTTAACTGAGGGAAAACTAGCTACTATACTCATCACACCTTCCTCTTGGGGTTCCCAACAGGCTGGTCATTCACCACGCACAAGGACCGTCTGCTACACATCAACTTGGCACCAGCAGCTTCTTTTCTGGCACCGCTGCCGGGGAGGAAGTAGAATACTTCTGCGAGGGGAGTTTTTGCACGCAAATCCTTTACTTTGTTATTGTTTTGCTTTACTTTATTTATTTTACCTGCATCGTTTTATATCAAAAAAACTCAAAAAAATTAGAATACTTGGTTGTTGTTATTTCTTTACTTTTAGTTCATCATGTTGATCCCTAAGTACGTTTTGGAGGACCTCTCAGTAGGTAGTGGTTCGATTATTGGCAAAAGTAACATTGAGGAGTTCTTTAATCACATTAGTATGCATGAGGAAGTTGAGGGGAAATCTTTGGTTGAGCTAGCTCCTAGTATTGAAGTTGCTTCTGCTTATTTGATTCACATGTTGGAAACTAGGTTTGCTAGTCTTAATCCTTTTATGCAATACATGTTCCTTAAGCTTCATGAAATTGAAGATCCTGAAAAGAAAGCTTTTATTTTGGAAGCTTTGCGCCTAGAATTTAAAGATGTCGTTATTGAAGCTAGAAAAGTTCTTCAACGTTTTAATAAACTCGGTTCACCTATAAAGGTTATTTGTACTAACGATGAAGGAGCCGAAATACCTATACCTAGCAAGCTCTTGGGATTGTGTGAAGCTTTCGAAAATAATTTTGACTGGATCTGTCCCAAAAATCTTTTTTGTGATTTGAGTGAACCAAAGCATGATCACAAAGGGTCTTCTAAAACTTATGTGGATGAAATACAATGCCTTATTGACAAGACCTCTGCAGTTGATCTTAATGCTTCTTCTGAAAATACTTGATTCGCAATTTTCTGCGCCTAGCTCAAAGGCGTTAAAGAAAAGCACTCTTGGGAGATAACCCAATGTTTTATTTTCAGTACTTTTTATTTTATTTGAGTCTTGGAAGTCATTACTACTGTAATGACCACTCCTTATCTTGTTTATTTTGTTTTTGTGCCAAGAGAAGCCTCTAATTCGAGTGAGGTAAAGATTTGGGGATGTTACTGTCCTGAAACTGTTTTCGGTGCTGTACCGTAAAAATTCGTATAAATTCTCTGTATATCTTTTGGACCTGCTATTTCTTGGGCATATGCCCCAGGTTATATCCAAACTTTTGTTAGTTGAACACTTTTTGATTTGAGCAACAGAAAACCCCTCAAAAATTTGACCTTTGTCAGCTGTTCAGTTTTGACAGATTTCTGCCAATATTTGTGTTTGCCACTTTATCTCTTTCTTTTGAGTTCTTTTGATCACGGAACTTTTGGGGAAGTTGCTACAGTAGTATTTGCTATATATGTGGTGGTTTTGAGTTGACACCTGAAGCAAAAAGAGGATTGATTATATGTTATGCTTGCACTAATGTTGCTAATAGAATTGTGTTTAGTTTTGTATGAAGTTTTCAAGTGTAGGGATTGGAGAATGATGAGATGAGTTGAAGAATGGACAAAAGCTCAAGCTTGGGGATGCCCATGCATCACCCCAAGAAATATCCAAGAAGTACAAGCATCAAATCTTGGGGATGCCCCCGAGGCACCCCTTCTTCATCGGCAAAAATCAGGTCACCTTTCAAAACACTATATTTTTATTGCTTCATGCACTATGTGTTTTTCTTGGAGCGTCAGTTGTTTTAATTTTCTTAGTTAGTTTAGTTTGTTTGTTTGCTGCAATAAATGGTTGGACCCCAACAAAATTCTTTTGGAGGAGATGTACTCGTTTTCATTTGCAAAGAACACTCTGTTTTTCATTCTTACAACTTCACCGGGTGTTCTTCTTTTTCCGCTACTTCTTTTGGTTTTCGTTTTCGCCTTGATTTGCGTTCAGACTTTGCCATATGTTTTCATCAAGGTGTATTTTTTCCTCTGATCTTTATTGGTTTTCATCAAAAGAGGTGTCTATAAAAATTTCAAATGGTGTTGGAAAAGAGAAAAAGCTTTGTGCAAAATAGTGGTACAAGAAGGAGCTTGTGTAGACTGCGGCTTAGGGTTTTTCATGTCATGCTTGATGTCTTTTTGATAGTATGCTTAGTGGTTTTGCTGTAGCATGACTTGTCTCAAATAACTGAGATTGCTTAATGAGCCTTTGAAAAAAATCATGCGTTGTTTTAATTATTTGGAAGCATTATTTTGGTTTTCTCCTTGATGCTTTATTTGGGCTGACTTGGCGCATGCTCACACATGTTAGACTCTTACAAAGTCACCAATAGCCTCTATGATCATTTAGTTTTTGACTTTTTATGCCATCTTATGCTTCTTTTAATGTCGCTTTGTCGCTTTGCATGATTATGGCCATTATTGCTCTCCTAGTTGGTCGCTCCCAGTCTTTTGCTAGCCCTCGCCTTGTACTGAGTATGAGCTCTACTCGTGCATCCAACTCCTAAAATTAAAAGTTTTCCAAAGTGTCCACCATACATACCTACTAGCAATTTGCTATTCCAAGTAAATTTGACTTGCTTTTATTTTCTCTTCAAATTAAACTCTTACCAGTGTTATGCGAAATTCGGTCAGTAAAGCTCTCACGAACCGGAAGGCACACTTTACTTTTTCCTGTTCTTAAAAATTTGACATTGTGGTCTCTTATGTTGAGTTGTTATGCTTGCAAGTTGTAAGTTGGAGACTAGCCCAGCCATGCAGTCATGGGCAAGCTTTCAACATTGCACTTCTTATTTGAGTTGATATCGTGATCTTTTGTTTATGGATGCCCGCGGTGTGAAATGAATTGGGAATCTTGTGGGGATCATGAAGTTTGTATATGTGTTAGGGAAACGCCGGGCCGCTAATCTAAGCCATGCATAATTCATGGTGGAAATTTGCAGCATACCCATGGTGAACATTCGACGACGCATCTCACAATAAAAAGCTAAACAAATGGCAAATAAAAGAGATGTCGAGGTGTTCATTGTCTGCTTGTCCTGTCATTTTGATGTGGGCTTGTTCCATGTCATCGGGCACAGAGGTACCCCATTGGCGGTTCTCAATGATATGCATATACTTACAATGACAAGAGCCTTGCTTGGGACTCTAAGTAAAGTAGCATGAGGTTTGGATACTCGTATTCACGGGACACGAGGTTTTCAACTTATGATTTGTCAAGCATATGCATCATAATTGTTCTCGCATTAACTTTAACCATTCAAGATGCTTATGATGGGGGCAATGAGAGCTCAAAGCCGGTAAGTACCATAATTTTTGAAGGTTATAAAACTTGCAATCACTGCTTCCCTCTGCGAAGGGCCTTTCTTCTACTTTTATGTTGAGTCACCACCTTCTATCTTTATGCACCATTAAGAGAGCATAGTTGTCATTCTTAGTATAATGTGCATTGTCCCAAAGTTTTCATTGATTGATTCATATTGTTGGTTTCACTTGTTCTCAAATTATTTGTATCTAGTCGCCCTCTTAAACTTGAAGGTGTCCTATGCATTTATGTTTTGCTCTCTTTGAAGGACAAGCTGAAAACCATTTGTATGTTTTTCCTTATGATTTGAACACACGTTTGACTTTCATTGTTTCATTTTCATGATCTTTTGTTTGTGTTCATTTTCATGTTTACAACATGGTTGCTAAGTTTCTATTGTCAAGATTATATCTTTCATGCCCATGTTTTAAGTTCTTATGATCCCAGCTCACAAATGCTTACATATATGATCAAGATTGTGTAGGTGCATGTCACCTCAAAAATTATTCTTTTGTTATCACTTACCTACTCGAGGACGAGCAGGAGTTAAGCTTGGGGATGCTTGATACGTCTCCAACGTATCTATAATTTTTGATGCTCCATGCTTATTTTTACACCATTTGCCTAATGTTTCGTTACACTTCGTGGCACTTTTATGCATTTTCCGGAACTAACCTACTAACAAGTCGCCACAGTGCCAGTTCCCTGTTTTCTGCTATTTTTGTGTTTCAGAAGTGATACACAGGAAATATTCTCGGAATTGGACGAAACAAGTTCCTGAAGTCTTATTTTGTCCGGGAGCTTCCAGTCATCTGAAGGAGAGTAGGAGGGGGGCCACAGGGGCCCCACACACCAGGCTGGCGCGGCCCAGGCCTTGGCCGCGCCGCCATGGTATGAGGCCACCTGGCTCCACCTCTGACATCGCCCCTTCGCCTATAAAGACCCCCCGATGGGGAAAACCTAAGTACCCGATCAATTTTCCAGAACACATCGCGATCCGCCGCCGCTGTCGACCCGAAGATCGGGAGGGTCTAGAAGCTCTTCCCGGCACCCTGCCGGAGAGGGGAATTGCCACCGGAGGTCTTCTTCATCGCCATGCTTGCCTCCGGAGTGATGAGTGAGTAGTCTACCTTGGACTATGGGTCCATAGCAGTAGCTAGATGGTTGTCTTCTCCACCATGTGCTTCATGTTTAGATCACATGAGCTGCCCTACATGATTGAGATCACCGTTATGTAATTCTACATGTTTGGTTTGTTGGGATCCGATGAATATTGGTGTTTATGATTGAGTTGCTGTACTGAATAATATCTTTTGTTATCTCTATGTTGTTTATGATCTTGCATGCTCTCCGTTGTTAGTAGCTATCTTGGCCGAGTAGTTTCTAGTGACTCCAAGAGGGGGTATTTATGCTCGATAGTGGGTTCATGCCTCTATTTAACCTGGGGGAGTGACAGAAACCTCTAAGGTTGTAGATGTGTTGTTGCTACTAGGGAGAAAACAACATTCATATGCTCAAGGGCATATGCTTTGTTTACATTACACACTTTGCTTAATGCAATTATCCGTTGTTCGCAACTTAATACTCATGGGGTGTTCGGACGATATCCCCGTGAGTGGATTATTAGTCATAGATGTAGTTGGATGGCGGTCTATGTATTTTGTTGTAATGCCCAGAGTAAATCTCGTAGTGATCTTCTTGACATATCACGTTTATCTTTATTCTATCAATTGCCCAACTGTAATTTGTTTACCCAGCATGTGTTATTTATCTTATGGAGAGACACCACTAGTGAACTGTGGACCCCGGTCCTATTTCCATCATATTGCTATCACCTGTTTACTTTACTCGCACTGTTTACTTTATTCGCATACTCTATTGTTTTCCACTCGATACGCTCATAACCTTTGTTTAAAGCAAACCGGTGAGATTGACAACCTCATCGCAAGTTTGGAACGAAGTAGTTGGTTGTGTTGTGTGCAGGTTCCGCGTTGCTGCCAGCAAGCAAAGCTTGGACGAGGCGCCATATATAAATTGTCTGAAGCTGTCGCAAACTAGCAAGCATCACCTTCAGTCGTTTGTCTCTCCTCTCCAAGAACGATTAAACCTTGGTTTCTTAACTGAGGGAAAACTAGCTGCTATACTCATCACACCTTCCTCTTGGGGTTCCCAACGGGCTGGTCATTCACCACGCACAAGGACCGTCTGCTACACGTCAACTTGGCACCAGCATGGTAACCCCCTCATCAACATGAGGTAACCCCCATTTTAATTTTGCATCAAAGCACTCTTCCGGTATCAGTGATTAACATGATCTCATGATCTGAGGATTAGAACTATTTCGTATGAGTTTGATATAGCAATGAACTTCATGACTTGATCGTATTGCTATTCGTACTATGGGTGTGAGTGTTCATCACATCATTCTTCTAATGATATGACCCCGTTATTAACAACATCCAATGTTCATGATCAGGAAACCTTGATCATCGGTTAATCAATGAGCTAGTATAAAAGAGAGGCTTTACTAGGAACCCTTTTTGTTTATTAATCACACAAGTATTAATGTTTCCGATTAATACAATTCTAGCATGAGAAATAAACATCTATTATGAACACGGAATAATATAATAACAACTTTATTATTGCCTCTTGGGCATATTCCTTTCAGAGGTTTGGGTACTTGTATTCATAGGACACGAGGTTTTCAACTTATGATTTGTCAAGCATATGCATCATAATTGTTCTCGCATTAACTTTAACCATCCAAGATGCTTATGATGGGGGCAATGAGAGCTCAAAGCCGGTAAGTAACATAATTTTTGAAGGTTATAAAACTTGCAATCACTGCTTTCCTCCGCGAAGGGCCTTTCTTTTACTTTTATGTTGAGTCACCACCTTCTATCTTTATGCACCATTAAGAGAGCATAGTTGTCATTCTTAGTATAATGTGCATTGTCCCAAAGTTTCCATTGATTGATTCATATTGTTGGTTTCACTTGTTCTTAAATTACTTGTATCTAGTCGCCCTTTTAAACTTGAAGGTGTCCTATGCATTTATGTTTTGCTCTCTTTGAAGGATAAGCTGAAAACCATTTGTATGTTTTTCCTTATGATTTGAACACACGTTTGACTTTCACTGTTTCATTTTCATGATCTTTTGTTTGTGTTCATTTACATGTTTATAACATGGTTGCTAAGTTTCTATTATCAAGATTATATCTTTCATGCCCATGTTTTAAGTTCTTATGATCCCAGCTCACAATGCTTACATATATGATCAAGATTGTGTAGGTGCATGTCACCTCAAAAATTATTTCTTTTGTTATCACTTACCTACTCGAGGACGAGCAGGAGTTAAGCTTGGGGATGCTGATACGTCTCCAACGTATCCATAATTTTTGATGCTCCATGCTTGTTTTTACACCATTTGCCTAATGTTTCGTTACACTTCGTGGCACTTTTATGCATTTTCCGGAACTAACCTATTAACAAGTCGCCACAGTGCCAGTTCCCTGTTTTCTGCTGTTTTTCTGTTTCAGAAAAGCTACACAGGAAATATTCTTGGAATTGGACGAAACAAGTTCCTGAAGTCTTATTTTTCCTGGAAGCTTCCAGAGATCCAAAGAGGAGACGGAGAGGGGCCACAGGCCACCCTCACACCAGGGCGGCGCGGCCTGGCCCCTGGCCGCG
Organism: Dactylis glomerata; assembly: GCA_007115705.1. Lineage (NCBI taxonomy): Eukaryota > Viridiplantae > Streptophyta > Magnoliopsida > Poales > Poaceae > Dactylis > Dactylis glomerata. The sequence goes on from QXEO01000084.1 coordinate 48,550, forward strand.
CCCCCTATGTGTGAGGACACCTGGCTCCACCTCTGACATCGCCCCTTCGCCTATAAAGACCCCCCAATGGGAAAAACCAAAGTACCCGATAACTTTTCCTGAACACATCGCGATCCGCTGCCGCCGTTGACCCAAAGATCGGGAGGGTCCAGAAGCTCTTCCTGGCACCCTGCCGGAGAGGGGAATCGCCACCAGAGGTCTTCTTCATCGCCATGCTTGCCTCCGGAGCGATGAGTGAGTAGTCTACCTTGGACTATGGGTCCACAGCAGTAGCTAGATGGTTGTCTTCTCCACCATGTGCTTCATGTTTAGATCTCATGAGCTGCCCTACATGATTGAGATCACCGTTATGTAATTCTACATGTTTGGTTTGTTGGGATCCGATGAATATTGGTGTTTATGATTGAGTTGATGTACTGAATATTATCTTTTGTTATCTCTATGTTGTTTATGATCTTGCATGCTCTCCGTTGTTAGTAGCTATCTTGGCCGAGTAGTTGCTAGTGACTCCAAGAGGGGGTATTTATGCTCGATAGTGGGTTCATGCCTCTATTTAACATGGGGGAGTGACAAAAACCTCTAAGGTTGTAGATGTGCTGTTGCTACTAGGGAGAAAACAACATTCATATGCTCAAGGGCATATGCTTTGTTTACATTACACACTTTGCTTAATGCAATTATCTGTTGTTCGCAACTTAATACTCATGGGGTGTTTGGATGATATCCCCGTGAGTGGATTATTAGTCATAGATGCAGTTGGATGGCGGTCTATGTATTTTGTTGTAATGCCCAGACTAAATCGCATAGTGATCTTCTTGACATATCACGTTTATCTTTATTCTATCAATTGCCCAACTGTAATTTGTTTACCCAGCATGTGTTATTTTATCTTATGGAGAGACACCGCTAGTGAACTGTGGACCCCGGTCCTATTTCCATCATATTGCTATCACCTGTTTACTTTACTCGCACTGTTTACTTTACTCGCATACTTTCACTGTTTTTCACTCGATACACTCATACTCTTTGTTTCAAGCAAACCGGTGAGATTGACAACCTCATCGTAAGTTGGGAACAAAGTATTTGGTTGTGTGTGTGCAGGTTCCACGTTGTTACTGGCCTAAGACGAGTCAACAAGTGTCGTAAATGGCACCCTTGTTGGAGTGTTATTAAGCCAGTCTGCATCACCTTCAGTCGTTTGTCTCTCCTCTCCAAGATCGACATACCTTGGTTTCTTAACTGAGGGAAAATCTTGCTGCTATATTCATCACACCTTCCTCTTGGGGTTCCCAACGGGCTGGTCATCAACCGGCCACCATCAGACGCAACACACAACAATGAAATAAAAATCATAAGGAGAGGTCATTACAGTAGTAATAACTTCCAAGACTCAAATAAAAGAAAAAGAACTAAAAGTAAAACAATGGGTTGTCTCCCAAGAGTGATTTTCTTTAACGCCTTTGAGCTAGGCGCAGAAAGTGCGAATGAAGTAATATCAAGCGATGAAGCATCAAGCTCATAATTTGCTCTAAGAATAGAGTCAAAAAGTAATTTCTTTCTCTTTCTATGGAAGTGTTCCATACCTTTCTTGAGTGGGAATTGATATTTCATGGTGCCTTCCCTCATATCAATGATGGCACCTACAGTTCGAAGAAAAGGTCTTCCCAAAATAATAGGACATGAAGCATTGCATTCAACATCCATAACAAGAAAATCAACGGGAACAAGGTTATTGTTAACCATAATAAGAACATCATTAATCCTTCCCAAAGGTTTCTTCTTAGCAACATCAGCAATAGGAACATCATAATAACACTTTTCAAGCGGTGGTAAATCAAGCATATCATAAATTTTTCTAGGCATAATAGAAATACTAGCACCTAGATCACATAAAGCATGGCAATCAAAACCATTAACATGCATATCAATGATGGGTTCCCAACCATCTTCTAACTTCTTGGGAATAGAAGCTTTTTGCTTCAACTTTTCATCCCTAATTTTCATGAGAGCATTGGTAATATGCTTAGTAAAAGCAACATTTATAGAACAAGCATTAGGACTCAAAGCAAGATTTTGCAAGAACAAAATAACTTCAGATATATTGCAGCCATCAACATCAAAATCATTAAAAGAAATAGAGCTATCATCTCCTACACTCCGAAAAATTTCAGCACTCTTTTGAGAAAAAGTTTTAGCAGTTTTGGGCTTTTTAGTACAAGGAGTAGGAGTTTTCTCTACACCAATCAAAGTAAGAGGATTGCTAGCTTTTGGAACAACATCATTAGAGGTAGTAATGGTACATACCTTCATCTTTCTAGCCATCTCATCTTCTCTTTCCCACCTGGCATGCAATTCTGCTAACATCCTAATATTTTCATCAATTCTAACTTGGATAGCATTAGCAGTGGCAAAAGGATCAGGCTTAGTGGACATTCTGTTAATCAGAGAAGATTGCGCATTAGACAAAGATGAAATATCGGTTTTATCTTTGGAAACCTTAGCTTGCAACTCAGGATTAGCCTTGTTTAAATTTTCAAGTTGATGACTAATAGTCCTCAACAGAGCTGATTGCTCCTCCATGGTCTTGGTGAAAGCCTTGTTCTGCTCATATTGCACCTGCATAAAATTCTTGGTAGCCTTTTCAAGTTCTAAAATCCTTTCTTCACTAGGCATTTTAGGTCTACCAAGGTAGCTATTATTACCATTAGAAGGAAACGACCTATAATTGTTACTAGCAAAATTGTTCCTATAAGCATTGTTGTTAAAATTATTATTTCTAATGAAGTTTACATCAAAATGCTCTTTTTGAGCAACCAAAGAGGCTAAAGGAACATTATTAGGATCAACATGAGTTCTATCATTAGAAAGCATAAGCATTATAGCATCAATCTTATCACTCAAGGAAGAGGTTTTCTCAACAGAATTTACCTTCTTACCTCATGGAGCTCTCTCGGTGTGCCATTCAGAATAATTTACCATCATGTTGTCAAGAAGCTTGGTTGCGGCGGCCAAGGTAAGGGACATAAAAGTGCCTCCAGCTGCTGAATCCAATAGGTTTCTTGAAGAAAAATTCAGTCCTGCATAAAAAGTTTGGACAATCATCCAAGTAGTCAGTCCATGAGTAGGGCAATTCTTTATCATAGATTTCATTCTTTCCCAAGCCTGAGCAACATGTTCATTATCAAACTGGCTAAGCTTCATAATATCACTATGCAAAGCTATAATCTTAGCAGGACGATAGTATTTTCCAATAAAAGCATCCTTACACTTAGCCCATGAATCAATACTATTTTTAGGCAAAGATAGCAACCAATCCTTAGCTTTTCCTCTCAAAGAAAAAGGGAACAACTTAAGCTTAATAATATCACCTTCTACATCCTTATATTTCTGCATCTCACATAGCTCAACAAAATTGTTGAGATGAGCTGCAGCATCATCAGTACTAGCACGGGAAAATTGCTCTTTCATAACAAGGTTCAATAAAGCAGGCTTAATCTCATAAAAATTTGCAGCAGGAGCAGGTGGCGCAATAGGAGTGCAGATAAAATCACTATTATTAGTGCTAGTAAAATCACACAACTTGGTGTTCTTATGAGTACCCATTCTAGCAAAGCTAAAAGCAGACAAGTAAAAATAACAACTAATAGGAAACTATTTTTTTGTATTTTTGATAAAATGATGCAAGCAAAAATAAAGTAAAGCAAAACTAAAACAAAAAACAAAGTGAAGGATGTGCGTGCGAAACTCCCCTTGTAGAAATCTTCTTTTTCCCCGGCAACAGTGCCAGAAAAATAGCTTGATGCGGGCAGGATAACCACCCAGTTGGGAACCCCAAGAGGAAGGTATGATGAGCACAGTAGCAAGTCTTTCCCTCAATAAGAAACCGAGGTTTATTGAACCAGTAGGAAAAAGCCAAACTTCAGAAGGTGATGCTTGAAAGAAAACGTATTGGGGTAGGTATTGGCTCGTACCTCTTGGGCCGGCCGGTACTCAATATATATAGTGGAATTACAAGGGTATTACATGTGGAGGTATAATACAACTCTAATATATGTACAATATCTAACACCCTCCCTCAATCTCAACCAGGCTGAAGGTTGAGGTTGCGCCTACATATAGTAAACAATGGAAACGACAGTGGCTCGGTGAATATGTCGACTAACTGATCTTTCGACGATATGAATCTGATCTCAAGTAGCTTCTGAGCAACCCGTTCATGGACAAAGTGAAAATCAATCTCGATATGCTTAGTACGAGCATGAAACACCGGGTTGGCCAAAAGATAGGTAGCTCCAATATTGTCACACCAAAGTATAGGTGGACTTCGCTGAACAGCTCCAAGCTCACCCAGGAGGGCTTGTACCCAAATCAACTCAGCTGTAGCATTGGCTAGTGCCTTGTATTCAGACTCTGTACTTGAGCGAGACACTGTAGCCTATTTTCTAGCACTCCAAGAGACTAGATTACCTCCATCAAATATAGCAAATCCCCCCGTTGATCTACGATCATCAGGATCACCAGCCCAATCTGCATCAAAGAAGGCAGAGAGGAGAGGCCTGGCAGGAGTAGTGAATGGACGTAGCAACAAACCATGGGGAATCGTGCCCTTCACATAGTGAAGTATTCGCTTGACTGCAGACCAATGAGTACACCGGGGAGAATGAAGATACTGACACACCTTGTTCACTGCATAGGACAAGTCTGGGCGTGTCATAGTAAGGTACTGGAGGCCTCCAACAATGTTGCGGTATCGAGTGGACTCTTCACTGGAGAGAGGAGTACCATCAGTAACAGAGAGTGTCTCAGTAGCAGACATGGGAGTAGTCATAGGAGTGGAGTCATGGAGACCAGCTCGGCATAATAAATCAGAGGCATACTTGCGCTGACTTAAAAGAAGGCCACCCTGCTGTTGAGTTTGTACCTCAATACCAAGAAAGTAATGTAGATGACCAAGATCCTTGAGAGCGAAGGAAAAACCAAGTTGCTGAACAAGGCGATTAGCTGCTAAAGATGTCAAGCTCACCAGGATAATATCATCAAGATAAACAAGTAGGTAGATAGTGATGTTGGGTCACCGAAGAATAAATAGTGATGTATCAGCCATCAACGTTGTAAAACCCAAAGTACTGAGGACAGAACTGAGTCGAGCATGCCAGACATGAGGAGCTTGTTTTAGCCCATAGAGAGCTTTATCAAGCCGACATAAGTATCTAGAGTAGCTGGGTGATACATCTCCAACGTATCTATAATTTTTGATGCTCCATGCTTGTTTTTACACCATTTGCCTAATGTTTCGTTACACTTCGTGGCACTTTTATGCATTTTCTGGAACTAACCTACTAACAAGTCGCCACAGTGCCAGTTCCCTGTTTTCTGCTGTTTTTGTGTTTCAGAAGTGATACACAGGAAATATTCTCGGAATTGGACGAAACAAGTTCCTGAAGTCTTATTTTGTCTGGGAGCTTCCAGTCATCCGAAGGAGAGTAGGAGGGGGGCCACAGGGGCCCCACACACCAGGCTGGCGCGGCCCAGGCCCTGGCCGCGCCGCCATGGTGTGAGGCCACCTGGCTCCATCTCTGACATCGCCCCTTCGCCTATAAAGACCCCCCCGACGGGAAAAACCTAAGTACCCGATTAATTTTCTAGAACACATCGCGATCCGCCGCCGCCGTCGACCCAAAGATCGGGAGGGTCCAGAAGCTCTTCTCGACACCCTGCCGGAGAGGGGAATCGCCACCGGAGGTCTTCTTCATCGCCATGCTTGCCTCCGGAGCGATGAGTGAGTAGTCTACCTTGGACTATGGGTCCATAGCAGTAGCTATATGGTTGTCTTCTCCACCATGTGCTTCATGTTTAGATCTCATGAGCTGCCCTACATGATTGAGATCACCGTTATGTAATTCTACATGTTTGGTTTGTTGGGATCCGATGAATATTGGTGTTATGATTGAGTTGCTGTGCTGAATATTATCTTTTGTTATCTCTATGTTGTTTATGATCTTGCATGCTCTCCGTTGTTAGTAGCTATCTTGGCCGAGTAGTTGCTAGTGACTCCAAGAGGGGGTATTTATGCTCGATAGTGGGTTCATGCCTCTATTTAACCTGGGGGAGTGACATAAACCTCTAAGGTTGTAGATGTGCTGTTGCTACTAGGGAGAAAACAACATTCATATGCTCAAGGGCATATGCTTTGTTTACATTACACACTTTGCTTAATGCAATTATCTGTTGTTCGCAACTTAATACTTGTGGAGTTCTCGGATTGATTCGCCACAAGTGGATTATTAGTCATAGATGCAGTTGGATGGCGGTCTATGTATTTTGTTGTAATGCCCAGAGTAAATCTCGTAGTGATCTTCTTGACATATCACGTTTATCTTTATTCTATCAATTGCCCAACTGTAATTTGTTTACCCAGCATGTGTTATTTATCTTATGGAGAGACACCACTAGTGAACTATGGACCCTGGTCCTATTTCCATCATATTGCTATCACCTATTTACTTTACTCGCACTGTTTACTTTACTCGCATACTATCATCACTTTCCACTCGATACGCTCATAACCTTTGTTTCAAGCAAACCGGTGAGATTGACAACCTCATCACAAGTTGGAAACAAAGTGCTTTGTTGTGTTGTGTGCAGGTTCCGCGTTGCAGCTAGCAAAGCAAAGCTTGGACGAGGCGCCATATATAAATTGTCCGAAGCTATCGCTAAGCCAGTCCGCATCACCTTCAGTCATTATTGTCTGCTTTTCTCCTGATCGACAAACCTTGGTTTCGTAACTGAGGGAAAATCTTGCTGCTATATTCATCACACCTTCCTCTTGGGGTTCCCAATGGGCTGGTCATTCACCACGCATCAAGCCAATTTTCTGGCGCCGTTGCCGGGGAAGAGTGGAAGACTTCTGCGAGGGGAGTTTTCGCACGCACATCCTTTACTTTGTTTTATTGTTTTGCTTTACTTTATTTATTTTACCTGTATCGTTTTATATCAAAAACCCAAAAAAATTAGAATCCTTGGTAGTTGTTATTTGTTTACTTTTAGTTCATCATGTTGATCCCTAAGTACGTTCTGGAGGACCTCTCAGTAGGTAGTGGTTCAATTATTGGAAAAAGTAACATTGAGAAGTTCTTTAATCACATTAGTATGCATGAGGAAGTTGAGGAAAAATCTTTGGTTGAGCTAGCTCCTAGTATTGAAGTTGCTTCTGCTTATTTGATTCACATGTTGGAAACTAGGTTTGCTAGTCTTAATCCTTTTACGCAATACATGTTCCTTAAGCTTCATGAAATTGAAGATCCTGAAAAGAAAGCTTTTATTTTGGAAGCTTTGCGCTTAGAATTTAAAGATGTCATTATTGAAGCTAGAAAAGTTCTTAAATGTTTTAATAAACTCGGTTCACCTATAAAGGTTATTAGTACAAACGATGAAGGAGCCGAAATACCTATACCTAGCAAGCTCTTGGGATTATGTGAAGCTTTCGAAAATAATTTTGACTGGATCTGTCCCAAAAATCTTTTTTATGATTTGAGTGAACCGAGGCGTGATCACAAAGGGTCTTCTAAAACTTATGTGGATGAAATACAATGCCTTATTGACAAGACTTCTGCAGTTGATCTTAATGCTCCTTCTGATGTTACTTGATTCGCAATTTTTTGCGCCTAGCTCAAAGGCGTTAAAGAAAAGCACTCTTGGGAGATAACCCAATGTTTTATTTTCAGTACTTTTTCTTTTATTTGAGTCTTGGAAGTCATTACTACTGTAATGACCGCTCCTTATCTTTTTATTTCGTTTTTGTGCCAAGAGAAGCCTCTAATTTGAGTGAGGTAAAGATTTGGGGATGTTGCTGTCCTGAAACTGTTTTCGGTGCTGCACCGTAAAAATTCGTATAAATGCTCTGTATATCTTTTGGACCTGCGATTTCTTGTGCATATGCCCCAGGTTATATCCAAACTTTTGTTAGTTGAACACTTTTTGATTTGAGCAACAGAAAACCCCTCAAAAATTCGGCCTTTGTCAGCTGTTCTGTTTTGACAGATTTCTGTGAATATTTGTGTTTGCCACTTTATCGCTTTCTTTTGAGTTCTTTTGATCATAGAACTTGTGGGGAAGTTGCTACAGTAGTATTTTCTATATATGTGGTGGTTTTGAGTTGAAACCTAAAGCAAAAAGAGGTTGATTATATGTTATGCTTGCACTAATGTTGCTAATAGATTTGTGTTTAGTTTTGTATCAAGGAAGTTTTCAAGTGTAGGGATTGGAGAATGATGAGATGAGTTGAAGAATGGACAAAAGCTCAAGCTTGGGGATGCCCATGCATCACCCCAAGAAATATCCAAGAATTACAAGCGTCAAAGCTTGGGGATGCCCCCGAGGCACCCCTTCTTCATCGGCAAAAATCAGGTTACCTTTCAAGACACTATATTTTTATTGCTTCATGCACTATGTGTTTTTCTTGGAGCGTCTATTGTTTTAGTTTTCTTAGTTAGTTTGTTTTGTTTGCTGCAATAAATGGTTGGACCCCAACAAATTTCCTTTGGAGGAGTTGCCTCATTTTCATTTGCCAAGAACACTCCGTTTTTCACTCTTATCGTTCATCGGGTGTTCTTCTTTTTCTGCTACTGCTTTTGGTTTTCGTTTTCGCCTTGATTTGCGTTCAGATCTTCTTATATTTATTTATCAAGGTGTATTTTTGCCTCTGATCTTTATTGGTTTTCATCAAAATAGGTGTTTAAAAATTTCAAATGGTGTTGGAAAAGAGAAAAAGCTTTATGCAAAATAGTGGTACAAGAAGGAGCTTGTGTAGACTGCGGCTTAGACTTTTTCATGTCATGCTTGATGTCTTTTTGATAGTATGCTTAGTGGTTTTGCTGTAGCATGACTTGTCTCAAATAACTGAGATTGCTTAATGAGCCTTTGAAAAAATCATGCGTTGTTTTTATTGTATGGAAGCATTATTTTGGTTTTCTCCTTGATGCTTTATTTGGGTTGACTTGGCGCATGCTCACACATGTTAGACTCTTACAAAGTCGCCAATAGCCTCTATGATCATTTAGTTTTTGACTTTTGATGCCATCTTATGCTTCTTTTAATGTCGCTTTGTCGCTTTGCATGATTATGGCCATTATTGCTCTCTTAGTTGGTCGCTCCTAGTCTTTTGCTAGCCCTCGCCTTGTACTGAGTATGAGCTCTACTCGTGCATCCAACTCCTAAAAGCCAAAGTTTTCCAAAGTGTCCACCATACATACCTACTAGCAATTTGCTATTCCAAGTAAATTTGACTTGCTTTTATTTTCTCTTCAAATTAAACTCTTACCAGTGTTATGCGAAATTCGGTCAGTAAAGCTCTCACGAACCAGAAGGCACACTTTACTTTTTCCTGTTCTTAAAAATTTGACATTGTGGTCTCTTATGTTGAGTTGTTATGCTTGCAAGTTGTAAGTTGGAGACTAGCCCAGCCATGCAGTCATGGGCAAGCTTTCAACATTGCACTTCTTATTTGAGTTGATATCGTGATCTTTTGTTTATGGATGCCCGCAGTGTGAAATGAATTGGGAATCTTGTGGGGATCATGGAGTTTGTATATGTGTTAGAGAAACGCCAGGCTGCTAATCTAAGCCATGCATAATTCATGGTGGAAATTTGTAGCATACCCATGGTGAACATTCGATGACGCATCTCACAATAAAAAGCTAAACAAATTGCAAATAAAAGAAATGTCGAGGTGTTCATTGTCTCCTTGTCCTGTCATTTTGATGTGGGCTTGTTCCATGTCATCGGGCACGGAGGTACCCCATTGGTGGTTCTCAATGATATGCATATACTTACAATGACAAGAGCCTTGCTTGGGACTCTAAGTAAAGTAGCATGAGGTTTGGGTACTCGTATTCACGGGACACGAGGTTTTCAACTTATGATTTGTCAAGCATATGCATCATAATTGTTCTCGCATTAACTTTAACCATTCAAGATGCTTATGATGGGGGCAATGAGAGCTCAAAGCCGGTAAGTACCATAATTTTTGAAGGTTATAAAACTTGCAATCACTGTTTCCCTCTGCGAAGGGCCTTTCTTCTACTTTTATGTTGAGTCACCACCTTCTATCTTTATGCACCATTAAGAGAGCATAGTTGTCATTCTTAGTATAATGTGCATTGTCCCAAAGTTTTCATTGATTGATTCATATTGTTGGTTTCACTTGTTCTCAAATTATTTGTATCTAGTCTCCCTCTTAAACTTGAAGGTGTCCTATGCATTTATGTTTTGCTCTCTTTGAAGGACAAGCTGAAAACCATTTGTATGTTTTTCCTTATGATTTGAACACACGTTTGACTTTCATTGTTTCATTTTCATGATCTTTTGTTTGTGTTCATTTTCATGTTTACAACATGGTTGCTAAGTTTCTATTGTGAAGATTATATCTTTCATGCCCATGTTTTAAGTTCTTATGATCCCAGCTCACAAACGCTTACATATATGATCAAGATTGTGTAGGTGCATGTCACCTCAAAAATTATTCTTTTGTTATCACTTACCTACTCGAGGACGAGCAGGAGTTAAGCTTGGGTATGCTTGATACGTCTCCAACGTATCTATAATTTTTGATGCTCCATGCTTATTTTTTCACCATTTGCCTAATGTTTCGTTACACTTCGTGGCACTTTTATGCATTTTCCGGAACTAACCTACTAACAAGTCGCCACAGTGCCAGTTCCCTGTTTTCTGCTGTTTTTGTGTTTCAGAAGTGATACAGAGGAAATATTCTCGGAATTGGTCGAAACAAGTTCCTGAAGTCTTATTTTGTCCGGGAGCTTCCAGTCATCTGAAGGAGAGTAGGAGGGGGGCCACAGGGGCCCCACACACCAGGCTGGCGCGGCCCAGGCCCTATATAAATTGTCTGAAGCTGTCGCTAAGCCAGTCCGCATCACCTTCAGTCGTTATTGTCTGCTTTTCTCCTGATCGACAAACCTTGGTTTCTTAACTGAGGGAAAATCTTGCTGCTATATTCATCACACCTTCCTCTTGGGGTTCCCAACGGGCTGGTCATTCACCACGCATCACTGGGATCCTCAAAACCTGGTGGTTGGCGCATGAAGACCTCCTCCTCAAGAACACCATGTAAGAATGCATTCTGTATATCCAGCTGACGAATATGCCACCCATGAGTAAGCGCCATGGACAGGAGCAAATGAATGGTAGTGGGTTTAACCACGGGACTGAATGTATCCTCGTAATCAAGTCCATATCGTTGTTTGAACCCTTTTGCCACAAGACGAGCCTTGTATCGATCAATAGATCCATCAGGTTTTGTTTTAATCTTGAAAACCCACTTGCAGTCAATAATATTCACTCCTCTTCGAGGTGGAACTAGTCGCCATGTCTGGTTTTTCTGAAGGGCTGAGTACTCATCTTCCATTGTTGTACGCCAATGAGGAGATGAAAGAGCCAAACGAAAATCAGGAGGTTCCGTATGTATCATGGTAGGATCTGCTGCTCTTGTAGCTGTCCAAGCAACTGTGCCATCAGTGCACTTTTTCTCCTGCCGAATACCCTGCTGAACACGAGTAACAATCCAATGCTCAGGCTGCTGGACCGGTTCTGCTTCAGGCGGTGACTTAGAGGTTGTTGACGCTGTAGTATCGCGCGCCTGCGCGGTGACAGTGGTGGAGCCCGGCACATGGGCCACCACGAGCGACGCGGCTATGGGCAATGATGGGTTTGGGGAGCGCGTAGGGCCAGTGGCACTGGAGGAGTCCGGGGCTGCATGGCCAGCTCCATGCATATGATCGACAGCCGGAGTAGGGGAGCAATCAGCGCTCGGCGGCGTCATTGGCTCATCTTCCAGTAATTCAAGGTGAGCACCATGCCCCTGACCTGCACCATGGTTAGCTAACAAGAGCGGAGTATATGCAGCATCAACAAATTGGTCAGGGAATAATGGAAGGGTAGACGGTGATGGTGTTGAGGAAGGTGCAGAAGTATGAGTGAACGGAAAAACGGTCTCATCAAACACAACATCCCGTGATATGTGGACTCGGTTTGTAGGAACATGAAGGCATTTATAACCCTTGTGTAGAGAGCTATACCCTAGGAAAACACACTGTTTGGAACGAAACTCAAGTTTATGTTTGTTGTATGGTCGAAGATGTGGCCAGCATGCGCAACCAAAGACTTTGAAGAAAGTATAATCTGGTTTTTCACCTAGGAGACGCTCTAGGGGTGTTTGCATGCCAATAACACGACTAGGAAGACGATTAATAAGGAAGCAAGCTGTAGAGAAAGCATCACTCCAAAAACGATATGGAACACATGCATGAGCTAAAAGTGTAAGACCAGTTTCAACAATGTGACGGTGCTTGCATTCAGCAGTACCGTTTTGTTGGTGGGTATGTGGGCATGAGACATTATGTGATATGCCAATGTCAGCAAAGAATTTATTCAACTTGAGATACTCGCCACCCCAGTCACTTTGGACATGTATAATTTTCTTATTGAGTAGGCGTTCAACATGTTGTTGAAATTGAAGGAACACATGGAAAACATCAGATTTATGTTTCAAAAGATAGAGCCAAGTAAAACGACTATAAGCATCAATAAAGCTCACATAAAACTGATGACCACTAACTGAAGTTTGGGCAGGACCCCAAACATCGGAATATATAATCTCAAGAGGAGCACTAGTAACACGAGTAGACACTGGAAAAGGTAATTGATGACTCTTGCCTTGCTGACAGGCATCACACACTACAGCTTTATTAACTGACACTGATGGAAGCTCATGAAGATGTAAAATATGCTGAACTATTGGAGAAGCCGGATGTCCTAGACGCGAATGCCAAAGATCATGTGACACCTTGAGGCTGCTGAAGGCTTTCTTCACGGATGACACATCAAGGGAGTAAAGTTTGCCGTGAGTCCCTCCCCTAAGAAGAACCTCCCTGGAATCCCGGTCCTTTATAAGAAAGTACCAAGGATGGAATTCAAAAAAGACATTGTTATCAGTGGTAAGTCTTTTAACGGAGAGTAAATTACGAGTAATGGAGGGCACACGACAAATATCTTTGAGATGTAGGGATTTTTTAGATGTAGGAATTGATGACTGACCAACATGTGTAATGCACATACCTATACCATTGGCGGCTTGGACCATGTCCTTGCCGTGGTATGGCTCTTTGGAGGTCAGCTTGTCGAGGTCATTGGTGAAGTGCTCAGTGGCTGCCCTGTCCGCATACCATATAGGATCAACCGGGTAGGATGATGTAGACCTGGTGTGCGTGACAGAGAGGGCAACGAGTTGGCGCTCCATGTTGCGGCCGTCGTTCCCGGTGCCAAGGTAGTCCCTCTGGAAGCGCTTAAAGCAGCATGAATCGACATGCCCAACTTTGGAGCAAATCTAGTAGACGGGACGGGTACCACCGCTGCTGCCAGAGGGACGCCCCTGCTGATGGGTTCGTAGCATGGAAAACAAAAAATTCCTACACATGAACACAAACTAGCCAAGAAAACTCTACGAGATGGTAGCAACGGAGAACTAACCCTCGAAGACCGAAAGCGGGGATTATGTTCCCGCACAAACGTTGCCGATGGAGACTTGACAAAGACACACGTAGTCGACGTAGTCGTTCACTTGACGTAGTCTACGTAGTTGTTCACTTGTCGTAGTCGACGTAGTCGTTCACTTGACAATCCGAAGATCGTGTACAAGGCGCCACAACCGGCGGCGCCTCCGTACTCGGTCACACGTACGACTTGTCGTCGTCTCCTCCACACCCTCGGTCTAGCGGGGCAGCGGAAGAAGGGATCTGCTGGACACTCCAACACCACTTCAACTAAGTGTATGAAATCAAACTATAATTTCGGCAGAGCTTCGCTAAGCAATGTCGACGGTGGAGCAGCAACTATGGGAGGAAGGGAGGGATCAAGAAGTGTGAGAAGAGGGAGAAGAAGTCTCCTTTTATAGGAGAGGAGGTGGCAGCCCCTTCTTCATGGTGGTAACCCCCTCTTCATGGTGGTAACCCCCTCTTCATGGTGGTAACCCCCATTTTAATTTTGCATGATATTCATGCTAATTAAAACTCACACTAATTGAATTAATAAAACATTTTTATTTCTTTAATATTTGTTAATTCAATCAATTAACAAACATTAACAAAAAATCCCTTGAGTTATTTTGATATGCCAAAACAGTTTTGGCACTTTTCTGAAACAACCCTCATGCTGTCCTATAATTCGATCGAAGTATCGTATCCACTCAAAAATGACAACGAACCTTAAGTGTGTCACCCTACGGTTTGTGAATAACGTGGACATGATCGAGACTCCTCTCCGATCAGTAATCATCAGAGGGATCTGGAAATCCATGACGACTCCCACTTACTCGACGATGATCTAGTGATCGTGTGAACCATTAACGAACATAGTCAATTCCTTTTGTCTCGCGATATTATTACTTGTCCGAGATCCAATCATTTGGTATCAACCATACCTAGTTCGATCTCGTTCCCAACAAGTCTCTGTACTTGTTTCGTGATAATGCATTCCCGTGACCTAGTCACATGCTTGCAAGCGATGTCAATGCAATATCACCGAGAAGGGCCCAACGAATATCTTCCCATCATCGGGTCGGACAAATTCCACTCTTGATCCATGAGCCTCAACTAACACTTTCAGAATACCCAAATCAACCTTTACAATCACCCTCTTATGGTGTGACATTTGATATCATCAAAGTACCCTTCTGGTATCAGTGATTAACATGATCTCATGGTCTAAGAATTAGAACTACTTCGTATGAGTTTGATATAGCAATGAAACTTGATGACTTGATCGTATTGCTATTCTTACTATGGGTGCGAGTGTTCATCACATTATTCTTCTAATGATATGACCCCGTTATTAACAACATCCAATGTTCATGATCTGGAAACCTTGATCATCAGTTAATCAACGAGCTAGTATAAAAGAGAGGCTTTACTAGGCACCTTTTGGTTTATTAATCACACAAGTATTAATGTTTCCGATTAATACAATTCTAGCATGAGAAATAAACATTTATCATAAACATGGAATATGATAATAACCACTTTATTATTGCCTCTCGGGCATATTTCCTTCAGTCTCCCACTTGCACTAGAGTCAATAATCTAGTTGATAATTGCGTATATAACACTTATGGCATTCACGTGTTATATGTATGCGTTGCATGTGGTAAACCTGATCTCCAGATCTGACACTTTTAGCTCTGTGTGTAATTGCATGTCTTATCAGTTGGAGATGTCTCCAGATATATTGGACCCTTCGAGGTACTAAGCCGCAAAGGAGAAGTGTCTTATCAGTTGGAAATGCCCCCTGAATTGTCTGAAGTACACGATGTCTTTCACGTGTCTTTACTTCGGAAGTGTCTTGAAGTGCCGGAGAAGTCAGAAGTCTTCAAGAATATTGATCACCGTTCCGTGGACATCAACAAAGATTTGACCTACCGTGAAGTGCCTACCCGTATCCTCGAGGAAGCATATAGAACCACTCGAACCCGAAGCATCAAGTTTCTGAAAGTTCAGTGGAGTAATCACACCGAAGATGAAGCCACTTGGGAACGAGAAGATTATCTTCAGAAAGAGTTTCCCAATCTTTTCAGTTCTTAATTAGTGAATCTCGGGAACGAGATTCTTTTTAAGGGGGGAAGATTGTAACAACTCAGAAAATTGTAATCCACTTACTATGAATTAAAATACCAAATTTTGGGCCAAGATAAAACTTTTTATCTATTATTGCATGTATGCATGTATTTCCTATTATATGTATTTTATGATTTCATGTGTGTTATCATTTGTTGTGCAATAGTTAGTTAATTCTAACCTAACCAACAGAAGCAATTGAGAAGAATTCTAAGAACCCAAGAAACCAGAAACAAAAGAAAGAAAGAAAAAGAGAAGAATAAGATGATCTAGAAAATATTATTGACCACCCTACTTTGGACACTTATATTAAGAAAGCTGAAGTTCAAGCAAAGGTTTGGTCAGTTAGTTGAGCTTAACCAAGTCACATACTAACTCAACCAAGAAGTTTCTAACCAAATTTCAAATCAGAACATCACTCAAACATCAGCCAAACTTTGAATCTGATTCAGCAACCAAAACCTAATTTCAAATACAAATTTTTGCAAAACCTGTTATTTCTTCAGAACAAAAATATCTCTGGAAACCTTGTCTAATATGTTGACCACCCAAAGTGAAAAATTTCAAAAATTCGAAATTAAGTTTCTTGTGGGCATTTGACCGAACACCTGGAGAACAAAAATCGGAGAAAATCGATTTTACTGTGAAGATCACTGCTCCCGTTCGTCTCGTGCCTGTAGCCATGCTCGTGGACGACGCCGCGGTCGAGCCCAGCTCCCTCTGCCCCGACCCAAGCCGTGCGACATGGGAGGAAATGGAGGACACCGCCCGGACCCCCCTCTCTTCTCCTTCTCCCTCTCTGCAAGCTCCCGACCACCGTGACCTCGCCAGCCCCGACCCACAGCACTCCGCGGCTGAGACAACACCCCTCCAGCACGTGAGCAAGGCCGTCGAGGCCGGTGTCGCCCGTGCACGTCACCAGCACAACCTGCGCCGGCCACCCACTGGGCGCCCCTGTCCCCGCCGCTCTGGCCTATAAAAACCCCCGTCGATCAAACGAGCGAACTCACCCCGCTCCCAGCTACCTCCCAGACACCCTCACCTCTCCCCGCTCGCTCTAGCTCGACGTCGCCAGCCCCGCCGGCGAGGTACTGGACGCGGATGGCGCCGCCGCGTTCGGCCTCAGGAGAGCAAGCCGACGCCGGGAATTGGTGGAGGAGCCTCGCCAGAGTCGTTTCCGCCCGTCGCCGTCAAGCCCTGCTTCCTCTAGGCGCCTCGCCGTCGCCGTCGTCTTCCTCGCCGTGTGCAGGTGAGCTCCAGCCCTAGCCAACGAGGACGATGCCTGTGCGCCGTTGGATCTTGATCCGTCGGTAGCGTACCGGTTCGGTGCGGTTAAGTCATCTAACGAGTGGGACCCCCTTGTCAGTTTGTTTTAAACCCTTTCCCGCCCCGTGCGAAGCGTTATCGGGCCGGCCCGTTCGGGTTCTGTAGAAAACTCGGCCCGTTCATTAGAATTCGGTCCGATTCGATTTTATTTATTTCCCGCCTATTTCGAATTAATTCAAATATGTTTCAGATATGATTTTCAAACTTTAATTCCAAGAGATTTACAAATCCATTTCTAGCAAATGAATATGCGTTGGAAAGCTTAGGAATTGCTCTACACTGTAGAACTGGTTAGAATTCAATTTGAGTTAGGGATTTAGATAAATAAGAATAATGTGACCATAGCTTTATTAATCATAGAAAATTTCTAGAAAATTGTTTAAGCCACCTAAAATTATGAAATTTGGTTTGTGAACTCACTAATCAACTCCCCTACTGTTTAGTCCCACCTTAATCAACTCAAACCTTGTTAGTGATACCAATTAGACCCTAACCCAATTCTAGTTAGTAACATAAAATGATAGATCTCTATCATACACTTAGAATCAATTTTGCCCTCAATACCGATTCACTTAATTCATCAATCCTCACTTAAACTAGCCCTAATACCCTAGTTTCATACCCATACTTAAAAAGTAAACAACACATGGCACATGGTAGGAAATTTAACTTGCACACTCAATGCAAACTTGGAAGAAAACTTGCAAACCAACTCAAATAAAATCCAACATGAACTCTATTGTTTGAAAATAATGATGTATGCTGGAAGTGATGTTAGTATGGTGTGGTGATTGTGTATTTGTGTTTATTCGTTATTAGACGCTAGTGTTGCTGAGGAGGATATTGAGGGGGAATATTATCAAGAAGAAGAAGAATACCCCGGACACTTTGCCAACCAAGGCAAGCCATCTTTTGAATCATACTCCGAATGCCTAGTTTTACTATTGCATTCTACTTGTTTTAAGTAAATTGCATGATTGAATTGCTAGAGTAGAATGATAGAAGTATAGTGATATCTTGCTTAGCAAGAGCATCAAGCTGAGTTTATCCAACCATAGCTTAGTGGTATCATCACTCAATATAGTTGCTTAGTCGCTAATAAAATTGAGGCCATCTCTAAGTGGAACCCCATTTGAACTTAGTGACTTGAACTTGAAAACTTGAAATGGAGATTCTCCTACATGATGGTCTTATGAAGGAAAATAATACTGACTAAGAATTACGGAATGTATTTGCTAAATGATAATAAGTGATGTACCATGTGAGCCAACCATTACCGTACGACCACATTACCCCTAAATGGGAAGGGGCTTAGTCCGTAGCTTGTTTACCCTAGTATGGGAGGCCTTGTATCATCCTTTATAGAAGTGCACCATGTGCGGGTACTTCTGAACCGAGTGGAAATCCCATTCCTCCGGCACTCCGGAGCGGGCAAAACTAGAGACGCCGGAACGGAGATGTCCGTGTCTCGGGCTCTAGGGAAGGATCCTATACTAGAGTGAGCAAGTGAAAGAGTTTGTTTGATTATCTGAACCCCGCATACTTTGTGTATGACGATCCGTGGATTTCTCCCGACAGATGTATCGAATCTTGTGGGTAAAGTGTACCCCTCTGCAGAGGTTTCAAACTATTCGAATAGCCGCGTCCTCGGTTATGGACAGTTGGCAAACTGTACTTGACTTTTGTCAAGAATGATAATAACTTATGGTGACTTGGTGAAGGACATGACTTGACCTGACATTGATCTTGACACACTTGAAGTTCCTCTTTAGATTGAACTTAGAGAACTAAACTTCTTTTCTACCAATGAACATTCTTGGGAAACAAAACTAGCTTTTGCAACTAAACTTAGTGCTTAGTCCACCATATCAACCTTGCATTTCTACTTCATCATTTCATTTATAAGATGGTTTGCGAGTGCATCAAATGTACTCATGGCTGTGTCCCTGGCTATCAACTTGGCCAGACTATGGGGAGGAGTACCCGGAGGAAGGTTATGAAGAAGAGTATCAGAACTAAGATCTTCTACTGAGTCGCCATTGCCTGTAGGGTGAAGGCATGGTCCCGAAGACGTTATTTCCGCTGCTATATTGTGTTGTAATATGAACTTGGTCACTATGACCATTGTATTTGAACCATCGTATTGTAATGTCTATGGAACTGGTTACCAACTACGTTATGTGTATCACAACAATGATTCTGGGATTGTGGTGGAATGCATAATGGGCACTCGAATTTGTGATAAATTCGCGGGTGTTACAAGTTGGTATCAGAGCCTAGGCTAACCATAGGAGACCTTAGTTAGAATGGGCGTTAAATGAAACTTTTTACAAAAAACAAAATGATAAGTAATGGTTTGAAATTGCTTAGTCTTTTCCTCTCTATTTGCAAAGTTTTATACATGCTTCAGTTTTTGCCTACTTAAAATTTTGCACACTTGAGTTGAGCACCAACTTAATGTAATCTAAAACTTTGTAGATGGCCCCGGTATTCACTGAGCCGTATCAGTTGGGCCATGGTGGCAGCCTTTGTTTCGAGCGCGACCTCACCACCCTGACCTTGTTCCTGGATCGTCTGTATCCGGAGTTCAAGGGCGCCATGCTCAATGAGCACCCGGATGGAGAGCTACGGTGGCTTGTCAGGGCCAGTTGCCGTGGCAAGAAGGGAGATTTGAGTTCTCCACGGATCAAGTTTGAGCTTGTGGAGAACACTTGGGCCGATGGTTTGGTCCGAGGTATGCAGGAGATGCACGCCCGCTTGTGCGGACTGCATGTTGAGGAGGTCCAGGGGGAGCGCTTTAGGAACTTTGCTCGGCGTGATGCGGACGGGCGTCCCGCAAACATGCCGGGGCAAAATGAGCCGAGTACCTACATCGATCACATGGACTTCTTGCTGTACTCCACTCAGCAGGAGGCCGATCGTGCCCGTACCAAGGCCAACCTTGAGCACTTCGCACTGGTGGAGGCAAGGAGCACTATCAGGATTCTTGCTCGGGATCGCAAGAGTCTTCGCCGCTAGCGCGATGAGAGGGATCATACCATTGAGGAGTTGAAGGCCAATGTGGCTGAGCTGACTGAGTACATTGAGAGGCTCGAGAGCCACCTTGGTGAGGAGGAAGGCATTGATCTCCGCAAGGAGGATAATGCCCTCATTAGTGACGAGGATGACTTCATGGAGGACCTTGATGATGAGGAGCATGATGAGGATGCTGGATTCATTGTGGATGATGAGGAGGAAGACCCTGAGGAGCCCGATGTTTAGATTGGAGATCCCCGTGTTATCTAGTTATGAGTTTTACTTTAATTCACTTCATGTAGGTGTGAGTTGTATCCCCCTCTCTAGTAGACGAGTCGCAATGGTTTGATGTAAACCATTTGTAATGTGTGAACTCGTATGTATGATATGTTTGATGCTTGTTGAATGAAATATGAATTTGGCCCTTAAGGCCTTAGTAAGACAAAAATTTCATCATCCATGTTACATTTAAATCTTAGCAAATTAGTTTTTCCCTCTTGTCTTACACACCTTATCTTCAGATGCCGCGAGCACCCCCACCCCCGAATCTGGAAATGGCCGAACTACTAAGGTTGATCATGGAAGACCGGGAAGCAGCCCGAGCTGAGCGCCAAGCTAACTTGGCCACTCTTCAGCAACTAACCCAGATGGCAATGAACCACAACAATGGCAATGGAAATGTCCATGGTGAAGGAGAGAACAATGGCCATGGTGATCACCGATCCAAGTTAAGGAGTTTCCAAAACACCAACCCTCCTATGTTCACTAAGTCTGAAGAACCCTTAGATGCCGATGACTGGCTTCGCACCATGGAGAACAATTTGGCAGTCGCTGAAGTTGGTGAAAATGAGAAGGTCTTGTACACCACCCAATATCTTGCGGGAGCCGCAAGAGCTTGGTGGGATAGCACTCGTGCAATGCAAGCCCAAGGGTATGTGATGCCTTGGGAGGAGTTCAAGAGCAAGTTTAGCAAAGCCCATGTTCCGTTGGGATTGGTTAAAAGGATGAGAGATGAGTTCAGAAATCTGAAGCAAGGTTCCCTATCTGTGGTTGACTACCGTGACAAGTTCCTCACCTTGTCTAGGTATGCCCCAGATGACACTAACACCACTGAGAAGAAGCAAGAAAGGTTTCTGGATGGACTGCATGATGAGATGCAATGTGTCCTGGTCAGCATTCACTTTGCAGACCTGGAGTCATTGGTTGACTTTGCCATTCAGATGGAAGGCAAGCTCAAGCAAGCTGCAGAGAACCGCAAGCGCCGTATGATGTATCAAGGCAACTCGAGCAGCTCGCAGAAGCCGAGGGGAAATCCACCCATGGGTTTCGCCCCAAGACCTATGAGGCCATCTGCACCTGCTCCACGTCCCAACTTTCCTAGCCGTCCACCCGGCAACAACTTCAACCGTGCACCTCCAAGACCTAATGGCAACAACTTCAACCCCAATACTCCAAGGCCGAATGGAGCAATCGTGCCGCCCAAGTCTGGTGACAAGTCTGGTGTTACCTGTTATGAGTGCGGACAAAAAGGACACTACTCCAATGAGTGCCCCAAGAAGCTGAATGATGCATCCAAGACCACTGCTCCTGCTCAGCAGCAGCGCCGTGTTGGAAATGGCAAGAATTATCCACCAAGGAACTAGCCTCACCCTCGAGGCCGTCTGAACCACATGAATGTGGAAGAAGCTCAGGAGGCAACCGACGTTGTGCTTGGTATGTTCCCTGTTAATTCAGTTCCTGCAAGAGTTCTGTTTGATTCTGGAGCTTCACACTCGTTTGTTACTAAGTTATTTGTTGATAAAAGTGGACTTCAACCAACACCCCTGAAACATGCCATGTTAGTACAAATACCTGGGTCAACAACAAGGGCTGAGTGGAACTGTTTGGCAGTTCCCATAGAAATTCATGGAATATCTTTCTTAGCCAATTTGATAGTATTGGGAACCAAAGGTTTGGAAGTAGTTCTCGGTATGAATTGGATGTCTTCCCATCAAGGAGTGATAGATTGTGCCAAGAAGACCATCACCATGAAGAGTAGCACGGGAATTGTAGTAAAGCATGTGTCCGTAAAACCACCCCAGTCCACAAGATGTCATAAGAGTATCTCAGGACACACTATAGAGGAAGTTCCCATTGTCTGCGAATACCCGGATGTTTTTCCCGATGAGCTACCCGGAATGCCACCGGATCGGGATATTGAGTTTATCATTGAGCTTATCCCCGGAACTGGATCCATAGCCCAATGACCCTATCGTATGAACCCAGCTGAACTAGTGGAGTTAAAGAAGCAATTGGATGACCTTTTGAGTAAGGGATTGATTCAGCCAAGTTCCTCTGCTTGGAGATCACCCGTCTTGTTTGTGGATAAAAGTGACGGTTCCAGCCGACTGTGCACTGATTACCGCAAGCTAAATGATGTGACCATAAAAAATAAGTATCCTCTCCCAAAGATTGATGATATGTTTGACCAATTGACAGGAGCTCGAGTCTTCTCGAAGATAGACCTTAGAACTGGATACCACCAACTGAAGATCCGTGCAACTGATATACCCAAAACAGCCTTCACTACCCGATACGGATTGTATGAGTACACCGTAATGTCCTTCGGATTAACCAATGCCCCTACTTATTTCATGAACCTCATGAATAAGGTTTTCATGGAGTTTCTGGATAAGTTTGTTGTTGTCTTCATTGATGACATCCTTATCTACTCCAAGTCCGAAGAAGAGCATGCAACCCATTTGAGATTAATCTTAGAGACTCTGAGAGAGCATCAGCTGTATGCCAAGTTCAGTAAATGTGAGTTCTGGTTGAAGGAAGTTGGATTCTTAGGCCATGTATTATCAGCGGGATGAATATCAGTAGACCCAAAGAAGATCAAATCGGTCATGGAATGGGAAGCCCCTATCACTCAGACTGAAGTTAGAGGTTTTCTCAGTTTAGCAGGATATTACCGTAAATTTGTTGAAGGGTTTTCAAGCATTGCCCGGCCAATGACCCAACTGTTGAAGAAGGACAAGAAGTTTGACTGGACCCCTAAGTGTGAAGAGAGCTTTCAAGAGCTCAAGAAGCGATTGGTGACCGCCCCGGTCCTAACCATGCCCGATATCACCAAGAACTTTGATGTCTATTGCGACGCCTCCAAACTTGGACTTGGTTGCGTACTAATGCAAGAAGGCAAGGTCATAGCTTACCTCTCCTGGCAGCTTCGACCTCATGACGAAAATTATCCAACCCATGATCTGGAGTTAGCAGCCGTAGTTCTAGCTTTGAAGACCTGGAGGCACTATCTTATGGGCAACCGTTGCGAGATCTACACTGATCACAAGAGTTTGAAGTATATTTTCACTCAGAAGGAGTTAAACATGAGGCAAATAAGATGGATAGAGTTGATCAAGGATTATGATCTGGAAATCCATTATCACCCCGGTAAGGCCAATGTAGTGGCCGATGCCTTGAGTAGGAAGCCCTGCTCGTTGAATATGATGATCAAAGAGGAGCAACCTATGTTGCACCAAGAGTTTGAAAGGTTTGGATTGGAACTAGTCAGTCGAGGATTCTTAGCCAACCTTGAGTTTCAACCCACCTTGATGAGCCAAATCAAAGAAGCCCAGAAGGGAAATGAGAGTATTGACGGAATTAAGCGCAGAATTAGTTCCGGCAAGGTGCCAGGATTTGAAGAAGATGATCAAGGAGTTCTTTGGTATAAAGGACATATTTGTGTGCCTGCGAACTCAGAATTGAAGGAAGTTATTATGAGAGAAGCCCATGAGACACCTTACTCCATCCACCCCGGTGGAACCAAGATGTATCAAGATCTGAAGGAGCAATTTTGGTGGCATGGGATGAAGCGTGAGATTGCATCGTTTATATCTAAGTGTGATATTTGTCAAAGAGTCAAGGCTGAACGTCAACGTCCTGCGGGATTGCTGCAACCTTTGCAAGTTCCGGAATGGAAGTGGGACTCAGTTGGTATGGATTTCATCACTGGATTTCCAAGGTCTAGCCGTGGAAATGACTCTATCTGGGTCATTGTGGATAGGCTTACCAAAGTTGCCCACTTTATTCCTGTCAAGACCACTTATACCTCAGGACAGCTGGCAGACTGGTACCTATCCAGAATTGTTAGTTTGCATGGAGTCCCTAAAACCATAGTTTCCGATCGAGGAACCCAATTCACCTCGAGATTTTGGAGAAGTTTGCATCAAGCCTTGGGAACCAAATTAGCCTTTAGCACAGCTTACCACCCTCAGACTGACAGACAGACCGAAAGAGTAAATCAGATACTTGAAGATATGTTGAGAGCCTGTGTTCTAGCCTATGGAGCTAAGTGGGAAGATTGTCTGCCTTTCGCGGAGTTTTCCTACAACAATAGTTATCAAGCCAGTTTGCAAATGGCCCCATTTGAAGCTTTATATGGAAGAAAGTGCCGTACCCTTTGAATTGGTCGGAAACAGGAGACAGTCAGATATTTGGACCGGACATTCTGCAAGAGGCTGAAGAGAAGGTTCGCATGATTCGTGACTACCTCAAGGCAGCTCAGTCTAGACAGAAGAGCTATGCTGACAAGAGACGTAGAGAACTGACCTTTCAGATTGGAGATTTTGTTTATCTTAGAGTATCACCTCTCAAGGGAATGCAAAGATTCCAAGTAAAAGGAAAGCTTGCACCAAGATATATTGGACCCTTCGAGGTATTAAGCCGCAAAGGAGAAGTGTCTTATCAGTTGGAAATGCCCCTGAATTGTCTGAAGTACACGATGTCTTTCACGTGTCTTTACTTCGGAAGTGTCTTGAAGTGCCGGAGAAGTCAGAAGTCTTCAAGAATATTGATCACCGTTCCATGGACATCAACAAAGATTTGACCTACCATGAAGTGCCTACCCGTATCCTCGAGGAAGCATATAGAACCACTCGAACCCGAAGCATCAAGTTTCTGAAAGTTCAGTGGAGTAATCACACCGAAGATGAAGCCACTTGGGAACGAGAAGATTATCTTCAGAAAGAGTTTCCCAATCTTTTCAGTTCTTAATTAGTGAATCTCGGGGACGAGATTCTTTTTAAGGGGGGAAGATTGTAACAACTCAGAAAATTGTAATCCACTTCCTATGAATTAAAATACCAAATTTTGGGCCAAGATAAAACTTTTTATCTATTATTGCATGTATGCATGTATTTCCTATTATATGTATTTTATGATTTCATGTGTGTTATCATTTGTTGTGCAATAGTTAGTTAATTCTAACCTAACCAACAGAAGCAATTGAGAAGAATTCTAAGAACCCAAGAAACCAGAAACAAAAGAAAGAAAGAATAAGAGAAGAATAAGATGATCTAGAAAATATTATTGACCACCCTACTTTGGACACTTATATTAAGAAAGCTGAAGTTCAAGCAAAGGTTTGGTCAGTTAGTTGAGCTTAACCAAGTAACATACTAACTCAACCAAGAAGTTTCTAACCAAATTTCAAATCAGAACATCACTCAAACATCAGCCAAACTTTGAATCTGATTCAGCAACCAAAACCTAATTTCAAATACAAATTTTTGCAAAACCTGTTATTTCTCCAGAACAAAAATATCTCTGGAAACCTTGTCTAATATTTTGACCACCCAAAGTGAAAAATTTCAAAAATTCGAAATTAAGTTTCTTGCGGGCATTTGACCGAACACCTGGAGAACAAAAATCGGAGAAAATCGATTTTACTGTGAAGATCACTGCTCCCGTTCGTCTCGTGCCTGTAGCCATGCTCGTGGACGACGCCGCGGTCGAGCCCAGCTCCCTCTGCCCCGACCCAAGCCGTGCGACATGGGAGGAAATGGAGGACACCGCCCGGACCCCCCTCTCTTCTCCTTCTCCCTCTCTGCAAGCTCCCGACCACCGTGACCTCGCCTGCCCCGACCCACAGCACTCCGCGGCTGAGACAACACCCCTCCAGCACACGAGCAAGGCCGTCGAGGCCGGTGTCGCCCGTGCACGTCGCCAGCACAACCTGCGCCGGCCACCCACTGGGCGCCCCTGTCCCCGCCGCTCTGGCCTATAAAAACCCCCGTCGATCAAACAAGCGAACTCACCCCGCTCCCAGCTACCTCCCAGACACCCTCACCTCTCCCCGCTCGCTCTAGCTCGACGTCGCCAGCCCCGCCGGCGAGGTACTGGACGCGGAGGGCGCCGCCGCGTTCGGCCTCAGGGGAGCAAGCCGACGCCGGGAATTGGTGGAGGAGCCTCGCCGGAGTCGTTTCCGCCCGTCGCCGTCAAGCCCTGCTTCCTCTACGCGCCTCGCCGTCGCCGTCGTCGTCCTCGCCGTGCGCAGGTGAGCTCCAGCCCTAGCCAACGAGGATGATGCCTGTGCGCCGTTGGATCTTGAACCGTCGGTAGCGTACCGGTTCGGTGCGGTTAAGTCATCTGACGAGTGGGACCCCCTTGTCAGTTTGTTTTAAACCCTTTCCCGCCCCGTGCGAAGCGTTATTGGGCCGGCCCGTTCGGGTTCTGTAGAAAACTCGGCCCGTTCGTTAGAATTCGGTCCGATTCGATTTTATTTATTTCCCGCCTATTTCGAATTAATTCAAATATGTTTCAGATATGATTTTCAAACTTTAATTCCAAGAGATTTACAAATCCATTTCTAGCAAATGAATATGCGTTGGAAAGCTTAGGAATTGCTCTACACTGTAGAACTGGTTAGAATTCAATTTGATTTAGGGATTTAAATAAATAAGAATAATGTGACCATAGCTTTATTAATCATAGAAAATTTCTAGAAAATTGTTTAAGCCACCTAAAATTATGAAATTTGGTTTGTGAACTCACTAATCAACTCCCCTACTGTTTAGTCCCACCTTAATCAACTCAAACCTTGTTAGTGATACCAATTAGACCCTAACCAAATTCTAGTTAGTAACATAAAATGATAGATCTCTATCATACACTTAGAATCAATTTTGCCCTCAATACCAATTCACTTAATTCGTCAATCCTCACTTAAACTAGCCCTAATACCCTAGTTTCATACCCATACTTAAAAAGTAAACAACACATGGCACATGGTAGGAAATTTAACTTGCACACTCAATGCAAACTTGGAAGAAAACTTGCAAACCAACTCGAATAAAATCCAACATGAACTCTATTGTTTGAAAATAATGATGTATGTTGGAAGTGATGTTAGTATGGTGTGGTGATTGTGTGTTTGTGTTTATTCGTTATTAGACGCTAGTGTTGCTGAGGAGGATATTGAGGGGGAATATTATCAAGAAGAAGAAGAATACCCTGGACACTTTGCCAACCAAGGCAAGCCATCTTTTGAATCATACTCCGAATGCCTAGTTTTACTATTGCATTCTACTTGTTTTAAGTAAATTGCATGATTGAATTGCTAGAGTAGAATGATAGAAGTATAGTGATATCTTGCTTAGCAAGAGCATCAAGCTGAGTTTATCCAACCATAGCTTAGTGGTATCATCACTCAATATAGTTGCTTAGTCGCTAATAAAATTGAGGCCATCTCTAAGTGGAACCCCATTTGAACTTAGTGACTTGAACTTGAAAACTTGAAATGGAGATTCTCCTACATGATGGTCTTATGAAGGAAAATAATACTGACTAAGAATTACGGAATGTATTTGCTAAATGATAATAAGTGATGTACCATGTGAGCCAACCATTACCGTACGACCACATTACCCCTAAATGGGAAGGGGCTTAGTCCGTAGCTTGTTTACCCTAGTATGGGAGGCCTTGTATCATCCTTTATAGAAGTGCACCGTGCGCGGGTACTTCTGAACCGAGTGGAAATCCCATTCATCTGGCACTCCGGAGCGGGCAAAACTAGAGACGCCGGAACGGAGATGTCCGTGTCTCGGGCTCTAGGGAAGGATCCTATACTAGAGTGAGCAAGTGAAAGAGTTTGTTTGATTATCTGAACCCCGCATACTTTGTGTATGATGATCCGTGGATTTCTCCCGGCAGATGTATCGAATCTTGTGGGTAAAGTGTACCCCTCTGCAGAGGTTTCAAACTATTCGAATAGCCGCGTCCTCGGTTATGGACAGTTGGCAAACTGTACTTGACTTTTGTCAAGAATGATAATAACTTATGGTGACTTGGTGAAGGACATGACTTGACCTGACATTGATCTTGACACACTTGAAGTTCCTCTTTAGATTGAACTTAGAGAACTAAACTTCTTTTCTACCAATGAACATTCTTGGGAAACAAAACTAGCTTTTGCAACTAAACTTAGTGCTTAGTCCACCATATCAACCTTGCATTTCTACTTCATCATTTCATTTATAAGATGGTTTGCGAGTGCATCAAATGTACTCATGGCTGTGTCCCTAGCTATCAACTTGGCCAGACTATGGGGAGGAGTACCCGGAGGAAGGTTATGAAGAAGAGTATCAGAACTAAGATCTTCTACTGAGTCGCCATTGCCTGTAGGGTGAAGGCATGGTCCCGAAGACGTTATTTCCGCTGCTATATTGTGTTGTAATATGAACTTGGTCACTATGACCATTGTATTTGAACCATCATATTGTAATGTCTATGGAACTGGTTACCAACTACGTTATGTGTATCACAACAATGATTCTGGGATTGTGGTGGAATGCATAACGGGCACTCGAATTTGTGATAAATTCGCGGGTGTTACATCTTAGTTCCTTTAGCTAAAACCATGTTGACACTATTGTCACACAATAGATCTTCATAGTAATAGCCAGCTTGGAACTACACCTAGTTTGATAACAAACTTCTTAACACAAATGCCCTCTTTTGCTACTTCTAAAGCAGCCATATACTCAACCTTTATTGTAGAATCCATCACAATGTCTTAACTTTGGAACTCATCCAAATCCATTATGGAACTTCCTTCCATTACATTGTGCCGCCTAAACATATAGCTAAAATTGAGATAAACTTAATTTGTATCTTGTGACAAACTTAGTATCAATGTAACACTTTACAATGAACTATGTGTCACTTCATCATACATAATATATATCCTTAGTCCGTCCAAAGCACATAAGGATATCCTTACTATTGTCCAGTGATCATCTTATGACATTTATTACTCTGGTATATGCTCATAACATTTAGAGCATAGGACATATCTGGATATGTACATATCACGGTATACATGATCCATCAAATCATTCATGTGGCTTCACTCATCAAGTGTCAAAAACACCTGAATCTTGTTTCTACCTCTTCTATGCGGCAAGAACTTTTCTCGTCGTTTCCATATTGAACTTCATTCAATATTTCATCTATGTATGTTGGCATAACCATATTGGCACATCGATCTATCTTCATAGACATCGATACCCAATATTTTGGTTTTGTCTAAGTCTTTCATTAAAAATCTAATTTTAATGAAAATCTTAACTAGTGTCAATAAAAGATACATCATTTCCAATTAACAATATGTCTTCTACATAATGTACTGGAAATATGTCTCAGCGCTCCCACTTAATTTCTTGCAAATGCAAGCATATTCATCGTATCTGATGAAACTAAACCTTTTAATTATTTCATCACGGTGAATATTCCAACTCTGCGATGCTTGCTTCAACCATTGAAGTTTGCATGCCTTTTAGCATCCTTTGAATTTACAAAACCCATTGGACCATGTCATGTACATGTCCTAGGTAACCATTCTATTAGAAGAATGTTGTCTTGTTTGTTCAACTAACACATACCAAAATTGGCATATGTAGTGGTTGATACAGTAATCCGTCCAGACAAAATATCGCTATGAAAGATCAAATCTTGTCATAGTCAACTCATTGAACATAATCGTAAACTCTTTTGACGATATGTCGACTATTTCGTAGATGCAAAAACATCCATGTCTATTTATAGATCCAAATACGTTCATTAGGCTTCATGCCTTTTGAGGGTCTTCTAAGTTCAGAAACTTGGTTTCTCGTGTATGGAAATATCACGGATTTTATGGCTTGTAGCCATTTGATGGAGTCAGGGCCCATCATTGCTTCTTTGCATGTAGTCGGTTCATCATTGTCAAACAATAATGATCTATTCTCAAATCTAATTATTTGATTGTTACCCGACTCACGCGGTTCAATAGGAACTTAGATATATGTGACCACAACCTTTGAGGTATTGTATCCATGCGCATTGTGGCCGCCTTTGGGACACTTCCCGGTGCTACGCTACTTGGCACATATAGCTTAGGTTCAATAACCCAATCAAAGTTCTATTGTCCTCCCACTTAACTTTTCATGAAAAATTCCTTCATAAGAAACTTGACGTTTTTCATCGACAAACACTTTTGTCTTCGGTGTTCTGGAGAAATACCTGATACGTCTCAAACGTATCTATAATTTTTGATGCTCCATGCTTGTTTTTACACCATTTTCCTTGTGTTTCGTTACACTTCGTGGTGTTTTTATGCGATTTCCAGAACTAACCTATTGACAAGATGCCACAGTGACAGTTCCCTGTTTTCTGCTGTTTTTGTGTTTCAGAAAAGCTACACAGGAAATATTCTCGGAATTGGATGAAACATGTTCCAGAACTCCTATTTTTCCCAGAAGAGGACCGAAGACCGAATGAGAGCCGGAGGGGGGCCAGAGGCTGCCCACACCATCAGGGGGCGCGGCCTAGGCCCTGGCCGTGCCCACCTATGGTGAGGCCCCCCTGGTCGCCTCCTGACGACGCCCCTTCGCCTATAAGAAGCCTCCCGACGGAAAATCCTAAAACAATCGGCAAAATTTCCAGAAGAGTTCCGGAGCTCCGCCACTACCATCGACGAATTTCGAGGGATAGAAGTCTCTGTTCCGGCACCCTGTCGGGACGGGGAAGTGCCCCCGGAGCCATCTCCATTGGTCTCCATCGCCGTCTCCGCCATCTCCATCAACCTCACCGCCATCTCCATCAACCTTGCTACCTCCGATGATGAGGAGGGAGTAGTTCTCCCCCGGGGCTGAGGGCTCTACCGGTAGCTATGTGGTTCACCTCTCTCTCCCACGATGTGATCTTTATGTGATCATGAGCTTTGTATCTAGTTGAATTGGTAGATGTTATTATTCAGATATTATGCTACTCCTATGCTTTATTATTGTACTCTCCGGAGATACCTTGTATCATGGTGTAAAGGTGACTAGTGTGTGCATCATGTATATCTTTTTGGTTAATGTCTCTATGAAATGTTGGTGTTTATTGGAACCATCTAGTGCGTTCACGGTGATAGTGTGGGACAATCTAGTTTGGGTACATACGGACTTTGAGGAGTGCTTCGTAGCCCTATGCATGATTAGTGTTCATTTTCCATTGGAGAACTATTTTGAGTTGCATATTGATGATAGTATCTATTGGTTCAATTATTTTTATATTTGTTGGGAGTGTGTCCACTAGTGAAAGTATGATCCCTAGGCCTTGTTTCCAAGCTTTGCATATCGTTTCCTTTCAGTTTTGTTACATGTTTGCTTGCAGCGATACTTATTTTAGATTACAGTTACTACTCATAATCATCACTACTACTTGTATTTCACTATCTCTTCACCGAACTAGTGCACCTATACATCTGACAAGTGTATTGGGTGTGTTGGGGACACAAGAGACTTTCTGTATCATAATTGCAGGGTTGCTTGAGAGGGATAGCTTTGACCTCTTCCTCCCTAAGTTCGATAAACCTTGGGTGATCCACTTAAGGGAAACTTCCTGCTGTTCTACAAACCTCTGCACTTGGAGGCCCAACACTGTCTACAAGAATAGACGCGTGCGTAGACATCAAGCTCTTTTCTGGCGCCGTTGACGGGGAGGTAAGGTAAAAGGTACTCACATTCTTTGGTTACTAAGTCTTTTAGTTGCTGGTGAGTGCTCGGAGTTATTTCCTTTAGATTCTGCAATTATATCTTTTTGTTTCTTGTTTTTATTTTCACTAGTTAGGCTTAATGGAAAATAAAGAGTTCTTTAGTCTTTTTTCTGAGTTTAGATTTGAAGAGAAAATTGAAAAACCTTTTGTTGGGGATATACCAAATAGGTATACCAGCGACGTAGTCCTAAATCAGCAAGCCAGGGTGGCCCATCAGGGGTGGTATGGCGGATTCGCCATACCGGGCGGCCCAGTTGCTGAAGATGGCACGGCGGTACTGGACGCAGGCGCTTATGGCGGATCCGGAGACAGACCCATGGCGGGCTACTAGCGGCGAGCTTATGGCGGATCCGGATGACGGCCCATGGCGGGTGACCTTGTAGCGTACGCGCAGGACTTAGTCTAGGATTCCAAGTTGTATCCGCTCTGGTACCAACGTGTAGCCCACGCCAGGCGCCTTTATAAGCCCGGCGTGGAGCAGCCCTTGAGGCAAGGAAAAGGTTAGAGTGAAAGGAATATGCCCGAGAGGCAATAATAAAGTTGTTATTATATTATTCCGTGTTCATAATAGATGTTTATTTTTCATGCTAGAATTGTATTAATCGGAAACATTAATACTTGTGTGATTAATAAACTAAAAGGGTTCCTAGTAAAGCCTCTCTTTTATACTAGCTCGTTTATTAACTGATGATCAAGGTTTCCTGATCATGAACATTGGATGTTGTTAATAACGGGGTCATATCATTAGAGGAATGATGTGATGAACACACACACCCACAGTACGAATAGCAATACGATCAAGTCATCAAGTTCATTGCTATATCAAACTCATGCGAAGTAGTTCTAATCCTTAGACCATGAGATCATGTTAATCACTGATACCGGAAGGGTACTTTGATGATATCAAACGTCACACCGTAATAGGGTGATTATAAAGGTTGATTTGGGTACTCTGAAAGTATTAGTTGAGGCTCATGGATCAAGAGTGGGATTTGTCCATCCGGATGACGGAAAGATATTCTCTGGGCCCTTCTCGGTGATATTGCATTGGAATCGCTTGCAAGCATGTGACTAGGTCACAGGAATGCATTATCACGGAACGAGTAAAGAGACTTGTCGGGAACGAGATCGAACTAGGTATGGTTGATACCAAATGATCGGATCTCGGACAAGTAATAATATCGCGAGACAAAAGGAATTAACTATGTTCGTTACCGGTTCACACGATCACTAGTTCATCGTTGAGTAAGTGGGAGTCATCATGGATTTCTAGATCCCGCTGTTGATTATTGATCGGAGAGGAGTCTCGATCATGTCCACGTTATTCACGAACCGTAGGGTGACACACTTAAGGCTCGTCGTCGTTTTTTGAGTGGATACGATACTCCGATCGAATTACAGGACAGCATAAGGGTTGTTTCAGAAAAGCACCGAAACTGTTTCGGGATATCGAAATAACTCAAGGGTGTATTTGTTAATGTTTGTTAATTGAATGAATTAACAAATATTAAAGAAATAAAAATGTTTTATTAAATCAATAAGTGTGAATTTTAATTGGCATGAATGTCATGCATTAAAATGGGGGTTACCTCATGTTGATGAGGGATTAATCTCCATAAAGGGAATAAAGAGGGGAAATGAAGAGGAGGGGAGGCCCTTGGCCGGCCAGCCCCTTGGCTGCCCTCCTCCTCTATATAAACCCCCCCCTCTCTCCCTTGGACACACACTTCTTGATCCTCCCTCCTTTGCATAGTTGCTGCCCACTTTCCGTCTTGGCTTAGCGAAGCACTGCCGGAATAGTAGTTCGTAGTTCACACACTTGGAGAAGTGTGTGGAGGAGTGTCCGGCGGATCCCTTCTTCCGCTGCCCCGCTGGACCGAGGGCGTGGAGGAGTTGACGTCGAGCTGCACGTGTGTGCGAGTACGGGGGCGCTGCCACTTGTGGCGCCGACTACACGATCTTGTGATCGTCAAGTGAACCACAACGTCGACTACATCAAGTGAACAACTACGTCGACTACGTGCGTCTTCACCAACTCTCCATCGTCAACGTTTGTGCGGGAACGTAATCCCCGCTCACGGTCGTCGAGGGTGAGTATCCGTTGCTACCATCTCGTAGAGTTTCTTGGCCAGTTTATGCGTTCATGCGTAGAAAAATTTTTATTTTCTATGCTACGAACCCATCAGTGGTATCAGAGCCATCTCTATGCGTAGTTGGTATGCACGGATAGAACACATGTGGATGTGGGCGTTGATGATCATGTTATTGCAATTTTTTGGTATTTTGGATCATAGTGGCATAGTGGGATTGAAGCTGCCCGAGACTAACCTTACGTGACCACGTTCACGAGACTTGTCCCACACTTGACATGCTTCGGCATATGTGGCTTTGCGGGTGCACGTTTCTCCCACTATAGTTATGATCTATTATACAAAGAATTGTTAATAATATTTTTATCACCGTTGTGGTTCTTGTTCGTAGGTAAGAACGGTTCTTCCTAGAAAGCCCCAAACCACGTAAAATATGCAAGACAAATTAGAAACGTCTAACTTGTTTTTGCAGGGGGCATGTGATGTGATATGGTCAAATTGTTTATGTTACAAATTGTATGCGATGATCCTTTTTGTAAGTTATAAA
This sequence comes from Dactylis glomerata, assembly GCA_007115705.1. NCBI lineage: Eukaryota > Viridiplantae > Streptophyta > Magnoliopsida > Poales > Poaceae > Dactylis > Dactylis glomerata. The sequence goes on from QXEO01000084.1 coordinate 83,041, forward strand.
CAACCGGCAGGAGCCATATGGTTGTCTTTACATTTAAATGGCCTGCGTGCCGTATATATATCCAAGTGATATATTGTAATGGAGGAAGACAACCAAGTTGGCGCGCCATGGACCTTGGTGCTGCGCCGGTGGAATGATGGAGATCATACCATGACGCACAAGATGGAGATCGAGTGCATGAAGGACCATATCATATCACATTATTTATCCATGTGATGTTTATCCTTTTATGCATCTTATTCTGCTTAGATTTGATCGCGCGGTAGCATTATAAGATGATCCCTCTCACATAAATATCAAGATAAAATGTGTTCTCCCATAACATGCGCCGTCACGAAAGTTCGTCGTTTTGAGACACCTCGTGATGATCGGGTGTGATAGACTCTACGTTCACATATGACGGGTGTAAGACAGTTTTACACACGCAAATGTTATGGTTCTACTTGGCGAGCCTAGCATGTACAGACATGGCCTCGGAACACGAACCGAAAGGTTAAGCATGAGTCATATGGCTGATATGATGAACATGGTGATGTTCGCCTTTGAAACTATACCGTTGCACGTGATGATCGGTTTCGGTATAGTGGATTTGGTTCGTGTAATCACTTAAGAAAACTAGGAGGGATGTTGTTTTTAAGTGGGAGTTCACGTAAAATTTGATTTAACCTGAACTCATTCTATTTGAACTTAGTCTAAGTTAACTTTGCAAATAATTTGTAGATCATGGCACCACCTGCTCTGAATTTCAATGCGTTCATGGAGAAAGAAAAACTAGCCACCAACGGTAGCAACTTCACCAACTGGGCACTTAACTTGAGGATCCTCCTCAATGCCTCTCAAAAGGGCTATGTGCTTGAGGCACCGCTAGGTAACCCGCCTGCAGAAGAAGCTCCCGATGAAGAGAAAAATGTTTTTCTGACTCGTAAGGAGGACCACAGTTTAGTTCATTGCGGCATACTGTATGGACTTGAGCCGGAGCTGCGGAAACATTTCGAGAACAGCAACGCTTATGATACAATGGGAGAGTTGAAACTGATCTTCGACTCCCATACTGCCGTAGAGAGTTATGATGCTTCAGAAAAGTTCTTTAGCTGCATGATGGAAGAGAACAGCTCCGTTAGTGAGCACGTACTCAAAATGTCTGGGTACGCCGATAAGCTCATCTCCTTGGGAATAACGATTCCCAATGAGTTGGGAATACATCGGGTTCTCCAATCTCTCCCACCTAGCTTCAAGAGCTTTGTGATGAACTACAACATGCAGGGCATGAGGAAGTCTCTCCCCGAGCTTCTCTCAATGCTTAAGACTGCAGAAGTGGAGATTAAAAAGGAACATCAAGTGTTGATGGTCAATAAGACCACTAGTTTCAAGAGAGGTAGAAAGGATAATAAGTCCAAGGGTAGAAACAAGAAGGATGGCAAATCTGTTGCCGGTTCTGAGAGGAAACCCAAGGCTGGTCCTAAACCTGAAACTGAGTGTTTCTACTGCAAGGAAACGGGGCACTGGAAGCGCAACTGCCCAAAGTATCTGGCGGATAAGAAGAACGGGAAGATTAACAAAGGTATATATGATATACATGTTATTGATGTGTACCTTACTAGTAGTCGCAATAGCACCTGGGTATTTGATACCGGTTCGGTTGCTCACATATGTAACTCGAAACAGGGGCTAAAGAATAGGCGGCAACTTGCGAAGGATGAGGTCACGATGTGCGTCGGCAATGGATCAAAAGTTGATGTGATCGCCGTCGGGACGCTACCTCTACATTTACCATCTGGATTAGTTTTAAACCTGAATAAATGTTATTTGGTGCCTGCGTTGAGCATGAACATTATATCCGGATCTTGTTTAATACGAGACAATTATTCATTTCAGTCTGAGAACAATGGTTGTTCGATTTATATGAATAATATCTTTTATGGACATGCACCTGAGAAGAAAGGTTTATTTCTTTTGAATCTTGATAGTAATGAAACACATATTCATAATGTGAATGCCAAAAGAATTAAGTCAAATGATGATATAGCCGCATACATGTGGCACTGCCGTTTAGGTCATATTGGTGTTAAACGCATGAAGAAACTTCATTCGGATGGACTTCTGGAATCACTTGATTATGAATCATTTGAAACATGCGAGCCATGCCTTATGGGCAAGATGACTAGAACGCTGTTTTCCGATTCAATGGAACGGGCGACAGACTTATTGGAAATCATACATACCGATGTATGTGGACCTATGAGTGTGCCGGCGCGTGGTGGATATCGTTATTTTGTTACTTTCACTGATGACTTAAGTAGATATGGGTATATTTACTTAATGAAACACAAGTCTGAAACATTTGAAAAGTTCAAAGAATTTCAGAGTGAAGTAGAAAATCATCGTAACAGAAAGATTAAATTTCTACGATCTGATCGTGGAGGAGAATATCTTAGTTACGAGTTTGGCGCACATATGAGAGAATGTGGAATAGTTTCACAACTCACTCCCGCTGGAACGCCACAACGAAATGGTGTATCCGAACGTCGTAACCGTACCTTATTGGATATGGTTCGGTCTATGATGTCTCTTACCGATCTGCCACTATCTTTTTGGGGTTATGCGCTAGAAACAGCCGCTTTCACTTTAAATAGGGCTCCATCTAAATCCGTTGAAACGACACCGTATGAATTGTGGTTTGGAAACAAACCTAAGCTGTCATTTCTAAAAGTTTGGGGATGCGATGTTTATGTGAAGAAACTTCAGCCTGATAAACTCGAACCCAAAGCGGAAAAATGTGTCTTCATAGGATACCCTAAAGAAACAATTGGGTACACCTTCTATCACAGATCCGAAGGCAAAGTGTTTGTTGCTAAGAACGGATCCTTTTTGGAGAAGGAGTTTCTCTCGAAAGGTGTGAATAGTAGGAAGGTAGAACTCGATGAGGTTATTGAACCTCCTCTTCATGAATTGGCGAGTGGCGCAGCGCCGGAAACCGTTCCGGTGGTGACTTCACCAAATGAAGTGGGAGCTAATGAT